>JBCEWB010804458.1:0-16350 GCA_039654565.1 Peronia peronii | reverse complement strand
AAAATTGTACGCTTGCATATCATTAGAGTAACCTCTTTTCTGATTGGTTGCCAAGTTTCATTCATATCCATTCACAACAACGGTGTGAGAGAGTGTCAAAGAGGGCGACCCCCTTTTTCCCACGTCCCAAAACACACCCTCGGCAGCGGCCGATTTTCGGCGGAACACTCGCCGCTCGATTGGCATTGCTAGATAATATTAATGGCTGCCTAGCCATGTTGAGACCAACGAAAGAAACACACAGCCCTACTACACATCCGCTACACTTTCGCTCACAAATACCGCATTCATGTGAACACAACTTCCGCAAACTGCCACCGTGCCATTGCCGCACACCGCTACATGTGAAACGGCCTTAACATGTGTGCCCTTATTTATAGACCTAGGGACACTGATTGAACTAAGGTTTGCCAAACATTTGGACACTTTGAACCCTGTCATCCAGAGTCTGCAATGTGTTGGCCACATGTGATCCCTTTTTGATCGCTATAAGTTCCCTGGATGCAAGAAAAAATAATGGAGGCATGGATGTTCTTTGGCCGCATGGGAGCTCCTCAAGTAACCCTTTTAAACATGTTTAAAGTGGAGGCTAAAGGTAGTATCTGGTATGAAAGAAGTGGAGGCTATGGCATCGTCGTACATAGAACTATACAACAGCAACTGGGAGAACATTGTATCGACCTTATGTCTAGCACACCAGTTTGCCAGAGGCCTTAGTGAATTATGGAATTCATGAAGCGCTGAAGTCAGACCTCGAGAAGAAGGCGATGGGCATCATCCACAAGAGTTCTTCACCATATGCATCGCCTGTGATGTCGTCAAGAAAAGAGATGGGTCAAATCAGATCTGCATAGATTATCGGAGGCTCAACAAGCTCACGATCTTTGACCCAAATATGATGACGCCTCCGGCTGAGGTTTTCCAGAACATGCTAGAGGACAAGTACTCCTCGATGATCGACCTCAGTAAAGGATATTGCCAGATTCCTGTGCAACCTGAAGACGTCCCGAAGACTGCATTTGTGACTCTTGATGGGCATTATGAGTTCGTTAGGATGCCCTTTCAGTATGATGAATTCTGGGGCCACCCTGACCCGTGCTGTGAAGAAGCTGTTGGGTGGGTGGAATGGAGAATGTGATCGACTATGTCGACGATATTCTGGTGCATACCAGGTCATTGGAGGAACATGTGAGGATGTTAAAGGGAACTATTCCAGCGGATAAAGGAGGCAAATCTAAACAGTGTGTCCAACAAAGCATATCCTTGGGACAACGGTTGTCGACTTCTTGGGTCATCGCCTTGGAGAAGGAACAAGATGCTCTGAGACCCCTGATGAAGGAAGTGAGATCTTTCCTCGGACTCGTTGGGTTCTACCATGAGTTTATCCCGAACTTCGCCACTGTGGCATCACCCTTGTTGGACCTCACGAGAAAGGGACAACCGAACACAGTGGAGTAGGGCGATGGAGAAGGCCTACACACCACTGAAGCAAGCCATTGTTTCCAAGCCGATTCCTGCACCTGCCAAACTTGGACCAGGCCTTTGTTCTGCAGACTGACGCATCTAATGTCAGACTTGGGGCAACCCTATTATGGGAGGTCAGTGGTCATTTATTCCCCATAGCCTATTCAAGCCACAAATTGTTTGATAGAGAAAAGAAATATTTGACCATGGAAAAGGAATGCTTGGCCATAGTTTGGGGTATCAAGAAGTTTTCGTTATCTCTCTATGGAAGGCACTTCACCCTACAAACTGACCACAGACCTCTACAGTTCTTAAATGCCTCTAAGTTTGAAAGCCCTAGAATAATGCATTGAGCATCATCTTTACAGAGTTTTTTCTTTAATTTTGAGCATATCAAAGGGTCCGAGAACATTGGTGCTGACTTTTCGAGTCATATAGGTTGATCTGGACCTGGGGGGGATTTAACCCTTGTAAGACATATAGGTTATATTAAGGCTGCATTTGATGTTATTGATGATGTATAGATATGTGATCATCATAGTTTGTTGAAGTGTTCAGTTATTTAATTCACTAGTTTTAGCGCTGCGTTTGGATTACCATATGTCACAAGTTGGCATTGTTTGACAATTTGGTATTGCTGGATTAAATTTCATTTTGAGATTGCGCTTGAAAGGCGGGAGATGTATGTGTAGAAGATTTTTGCCATTGATGGAATGTCCATGATTTGTTGAGTATTTAGAATTTTGTTCTATGTTACAAAATTCTTAAAAAGGGGACATATGTAATGAATCATGATTATACATGTTGGGTACATGCGAGTGTGTGTTGTGAGTGATGTTTAGCGGATCATCATTGTATACACTGGGCCCATACAAGTGTGTATTGTAAGAGTACTGTGTTAGGGGCATTAAGGCAGACAAAGAAAGTACCCACTTGGTTAGGTACACAATACGGGTCTGGTCTTTATGCAGATCCATATGGCCTTGCTCTAAAGATGGCTGTCAGCCTTTGTTACGATTTTCCGCACATTAGTTAAGATGTAGCATAAGATAGCATAAGATATAAGGGATTATAGGCCCTCACAACCATGTAGCTTTAGATCATATTCTTGGTATGGAACTGATCTAAACAGGGGTATGACTAAAGAGATAAATTAGTATATCATCCTAGGATGACAGGCATAAGATTGTGCTACCAAGGTAAGGGAGTGATCTATGGTAGGAGGTGGGGTGTATCAAGTGGGGCACGTAGCGATATGTAATACCTCTTACCATGACAAAAGGCTAGTCTTAAGGTTAGGAAGACAAGAGGCTAGTCTCATGGTTAGGAACAAGGGATCTATGATTACAAGGCAGGCCAACTTCCTCGAGATTGGAGGCAGCCATGGGACTATGAAACTGGACATCTCATAGGTTCAGCATGGGACAAGGAGTAATTAGCACCGACCAATCACGTGATTTGGAACACCACATGGGTCTGCACAGGCCTGAGATGTCGAGCTCTGCACATGAAGGTGGAAAAGAGTAGTGCGGACATAGTGAACCCACCAAAGTTTCTGGACAACCCACTGAGGGCTGTCTAGTAACGCATCAGTGGCTAGGCAGCAGCAGCCAAGCCATTAACCTGGGGAAGCAGGGCACTCAGGGGGAAAAGGCCACTCTCCAAAGTCCTGGAGAGATGTACATCCAGGTGCCAACACAAGCAAGCCCGGTAACCCATGATCTGTACAGACAGATCATGGAGGCATCAGGGGCTCATCCGAATGGCCCCCTGCCAACAGATATCACAACAGACATCCAGGATCTGAGACTTGATAAACCTAGTACACTAGTCAGTCTGGGGAAGATGTCCCCATGGACCAAACCTAGCCCCCCTGCCCACGGGGCACAAATATATACTGTAATGATTGACAGGCTTTCCAGTCATGCTACATGACAAAAGCCATCCAGGTACATATATAGTGTATAGCTTTCCTCTGAACTATAGCTGCAATTGTGCTATTTTTCACATGTAGACCTTAATCTAGGCACAGACTACATCTCAAACGACAGCTAGAACTAATGGTTTCCATTCATGCAATCACTCACACCCAGATCTTCACCTAGCTGTAGAGTGTAGAGAATAGTTGTCTCAAAATCATGGCTTCCCTTTCATGCAACATGCCATATCCACATCTTCACCAGGCTATAAAATGTATACAGAATAAAAGTCTCAAACTCACCATATCTGTATCTTCATTGTAAAGCTTTAGGAGTGCACAGAATGCCCCTTTCAAATGCTTGGCTGTAAGTATGATTACGCATGCCATTCCTGCTACCCCTCACTCCTAGATCTTCACCTAGCGGTAGAGTGTAGAGAAGGCTGCCTCAGTCACAGTTTCCCATTCATACTGTACATCATACCTAGATCTCCACTTAGCTACAGAGTGTATATAGAATTGCTACCTCAAAATATGCCTTCCATTATTATGGAGTCTCCTGCTGATGAGTACATGCCAAATCCAGATCATTTGGCTAGAGTGTACAGAATGGCAAAGTTGGATACAAGGATGAGCTTCTTAGACATGCTACAAAAATAAAAGTTCAGATTTTCATCCACTTATGGAGTGTGCAAACAGATTTTTCCGTAGACTGCAGCTCCATCTAGAGGCTCCAAGCCATATCTCAGTCTAGCTTTGAAGTGCATAGAATGGCCCTTTCAAACTCTTGGCTAAAACTATGATTTGGCACACCATTCCTACCACTCACACCCAGATCATCTGGCTGTGGAGTGTAAAAATGATTGCCTCAAAGTCATGGTTTCCCAAAATTGTTCTCTCCTTGCAATGATGTGACAAAAATAGCATTCAATTTTACTTGCACAGGTCCTAGCTATATTTGATAAGACGTTAGCAATCACGAATACTGACACATCACGCTAACTCTGCAAGACTGACCAGAAAAGCAGTAAAAAATTAATGGCATGCTTTCAACTTTGATTGAGGAGTCTGAGGTCACGGATACCATAGAGAAAAGACTGGGAAAGAAGAGACCATTGTAGTGTTATTTTTCAAAACAGTTCAATGGTAGCTCTATAAAATATTTCTAACAAGGTTGAATCCTCTGGCCACACTACCACACTAGGACAGGTCAATTCTACTTTGCAAAAGAGTGTCTAACGGCAACACACTTGTCAGACATTCATTTATAAGTCACAGATACCAACAGATCTAAAGACTTGATTTTGAAGGATATGAGAAAGCTGCTAGCTGCCACTCTGATATGGTGGACAGATTCTACATATTTAACAGATAAAAACGTCCGTATGTTGAATGCTGTAGGTTAGGCAACCTCTATTCACATCGCAACCACTTCAGTAACTTTGCTATTCCACTCAATGTAGCAATTATGGCCTCTCAGTCCCATGACAATGTGAGCAAGAGAAATGGTATTTCTCTAGAAAAGAAAGTTGAAATACCAGAAAAGCTTGACAAGAAACAAAAATCTCAGGCAGAGATAAGCAAGCAATTTGGAATACCGCAAGGCTCTATTTACACCATCTTATACGACAAGCAAAAGATCATGGCCGTCTATGCCAAGGGAAATCGCTCAAGATAGAAAAAGGATACAACTTCCTGACATGGATACCATCAACCATGTTCTCCTGATGTGCCTAAAGGAAGCAAGGAGCAGGTCAATTCCACTTGGCCCCATTCTTCTGGAAACTAAAGTCTTGCCGATCGCCTTGACGTGCAGAACTTTATGGCAGTATCGGATGGTTGGGAAGATTCAAGGCCCAACATGGCGTAGTAATGAAGATAATTTGCAGTGAATCCCACATACACAGCGCAGACTGAAAGAGTAAAGACTTGAAACCACTGTTAGCCGAATATGACGGAAATGTGTTAAACGGGGTCAAGAAAGGCCTATTTGTCTCCAAACAGGTACGCTAGCCATGAGAGGACAGATAAGCAGCGGAGATAAAGTCACCAAGGACAGAATTACATTGTTAGGGGCTGCCAATATGAGTGGAACTAAGAAACTACCTCTTTTAGAGATAGGAAAATTTGAAAGCCCAGGTGCTTACAAAATACAAACTGAGTACAAATGGAACAATAAAACACTTCTATCTTCAAGCAATGAGTAAAGAAGCTGGACTGGAAGTTTCTTTTACAAGGCAGAAGTATTGCAGAAGTAATGGTTGTAGACAACTGCCCTGCCCACACGTACATTCAAGATCTGATGGCCATTAGGCTTATCTTTCTGCCACCTAACACCACAGATGTACTGCAGCCTTGCAACCAGAGCACTATCCAGTCCCTGACGGTGCACTACAGAAAGCGCATATAAAGACATCATAGCAAATATTGATGCCTGGCAGAGATCTCACATATTTATCCTTGACAGTGCTGGATGCTCTGGTGACTGCAGCTGCTGTACAGAATGATGTGAAAGCCGAGAAAATCACCGTTTTCCAACATACAGATTTCTGCAATGACACACCAAGTGCAGCAGCCGAGTCCAGTATCTGATGAGAGCAAAACCGAAATAGGACAGCTGTAAGATCATCTGAAGAGCAAAATGTCCTCAGAAGATATACCAGACACCAACAATTTACTAGCTGCCAACCAAGACTGAAGAGCTAGTGTCCGGACTTCGTGATCAGGACACCACAAAACACTGCCACCAAATGCCTCAACATGATATTCAGACCAGTGGTCAGTAAATACTTTGACGATTTAGAGGCCTTGCTGGCAGAACTGGAGCTCACAGCAAGCCCTCTCAGATCTGGAATTGTGGCGAGACTGGGCTCCAGTTCTGTCCAGATGTGTCCAAGGTTCTAGCCCAAAAAGGAGCCAGGAACATTTCAAGATGTAGTCCTTCCAAAGAGAGTATGACAATTCTGGTGTGCCACAGGACAAGCCATGCCCCCACTCTGCCTGGTCAAAGGAAGTCAGGGAAATCTTTGCAGTCTGAAGGAACCATCTGGACCTACCAAGACAATGCATGGATGAACGAACTTGGGGTCCCGTGGTTGCAAAATGAGTTTTTACAACACTGCGGAGATGCCCGACCCCAGCTGCTTATACTGGGCTCTCATCACAGCCATGAAGTCCTGGAGCTGCTACAGATGGCAAAGTGCAACAACACCCACATTATGGCACTGCTGCCACATACCACCCATATACTACAGCTGTTAAAGAGTGGTTTTAAACCTTTCAAAACTACCTACAGGAGAGTTTTAGAGTTTTTGGCGGACAGTACTGGTCAAATTATTAACAAAGTGACGTGGCCAAGACTCTTGCAGAAGATATAGACTGAAACAATGAAACCTGATTTAGTACTGAAAGCTTTCGAAGCTACGGCCTTTGAACAGATCAAAAATACCCCCAAAGCATCAGAGGCACATGCATGTAGAAATAACACACCTACCATCCCCCATTTCACACCTCTTACCTGTCACTGATGGCCCCATGTACTGTGAGAGGGTGTCGCCTATTACATGCATGCGTGAGGCTATTACAATTTTGTCATTTATAGCCCCACAACCACGGTATCAGAGGATGGATTGGCCTTGGTCTTTTCAGTCATACACTAGATCTATACACACTTGCACTTGCAGGCATTCAGTCAGTCAAAGCAGTTGTGTTTGTCATTAAAAGCCAGTTTTGAGAAGTCGATAGGCATTCTTGAGTTTCATATTCAAAATAGTGAGCTTCAAACTGACTACAAAGCTATTTTTCGACCCAGGCTGGCAATCAATATGAATTCATCGAAACCAAACGTTAAAAACGTAAGAGAATAGATTTATTGCTGCAGTTCAAAGGACACTGATTCGTGAAGCTGATGCAGATTTAATGAAAAAGGTATCTTCAGAAAATATGCCATCCCGACTCAACCTTGTATATAATCTTGAAGAACAGGGTCAAGATCAGACAAAGTTTGAACTCTTTGCCATTTGCAACTGACAGAAAGCGAATGCGCATAGGCAACTTTGAAGAACTGGAGTAAGTTTTGTCGATATGGCTTATGCAAGCTTGCAGCATGGCATTCCAGTTGGCAGCCCATTGCTGATGGAAAAGCGAATTTTTCGCAAAGGATGTGGGTCTAGAGTTTTCAGCAAACCCTGGATGACTGGAGCACATTGAGACAAAGTAGCTGTGTGGTCGCAGGTTTCGTCAATCAGGGGAGGTAATTCGGTAATTAAACTTGCATCCAAGGGATGCATCCCCATTTCAATATAGCCTCTTCGGAGGGATGCATCCCCGTTTCAATATAGCCTCTTCGGATATAACAAAATAGCGATAGAACGAAATGATTTCAATCCCCTGCAAATTTTGTTTTAACCATTTTAGAGTGCACTTCCCACAAGTGCATACTGAAAGGTGAAACCTACATAGAGGTAATAGGCCAGATTTTATTTGTCTGTGATGGATGAAATAGATATAGGGAAGTTCTAAAGTTGATGTTGACAGAAAAAGGGTTGAAAACAACTCAAATTAAAAGAGTAAATTTCTGCTTAGTGTGAAAAATGTCCAACTAACTAGCCTACTACATAAAAATATGAATTGTCGGTGTACCAAATCTGATGCCTGTATGACAATAAACCTTTTCACATCACCTCAAGCCCTGAGGGCGCTGGCCGTCTTACAACCGATCTATACACTGCGCGCCTTGTGGTGTGGCTAGTTCCACACACCTTCACATAACCCCACGCCTCTCGAGTGAGGGCGTAGTTTCGTAGCACTTTTTGTTTTTCATGTTTGTAAACACCAAAGTCCAAATTGTGGCAATGTATTTTAGAGCCTTTTCCCCTCAATTATAATGTATTTGTATAATGGGTAATTAAATTTATTTTGATCTACAATGACTTTTTCATGACAACTAGCTTTCCATCAAATGTCATGTGTAGTGAAAATTTCGACATGCAGGTCTTCAAGGCAGCTACTCACAATGAGTGACGTCACTGACTCAATTTACACAGAAGGATCGGGAGATCAAGAGGACAGTGAGAGAGATGAATTCCCTGATGAGTATGACAATTTAACAGATTTATTTGAAGATGTGGCACATCCATTACACTTCACAAATGAGGCAGTGTGTAGCGAGTCTAGTGTTAGTGCTCATGCAAGCAGTGTGTCATTACTATCAGGTGAGTCAAGTAGGACTTCTTCTCCCACTAGATCTTATTCTAGTACTTCTGATAGCGATGTGGATAGTGAGCCTATGGACACTGAAATGTACGAAGCAGACACTGACATTGATGATGTTATAGCACAAGAAGATGAGGCAGCAGAAATGGTGGATGAAGATTGTCTCTGAGAAAGACGTTTTATAAAACAGTTCCCCCCAACAAATGCCAATGCTGCAGGCCGCAGACTCCGTAGGCAGTGCAGAGTATGTGTGGACATGGCCAAAAAAGGCTGGAATGTCAAGTGGACAGAAAAAAGAGGAAGCTTACAACTTGGTGTCCTGACTGCAAAGTTGGACTTTGTATTGACTGTTTTGAGATATATCACACCAACTTTGATTATACAAAGTAACAGATCTCCGTGAAACCATGGACATTGTATACAGTAAAGTGTCATTTCCATGTATTTTTATTATTTAAATGGATGTATATAAGTGCTTTTCATGAAGAATTCTTGGATATTTGGGGGTGAGATTAAATATGTAAAATGTCTCTTTTGTATTTTTATTTATGTCCTGTCAGCCATCTTGTTTTTGTTGTATGGTAACTGCTCTTGACATGTAAATGTAAAAAATGCATGTTCTTTGTTTTCTACTCTGAACAAGCTATTCAGTGATACCAAACTTAATTCCCCAGCGTTATCAGATGACTTTCTATGAACTTTCAAAAGCACCCCCAAATTAGTGTGTATACAGGGAATAACCACCATGAAAAAGGAACCTTCTGTGGCAAGGTGAGAGCCATGACCATCGCGTTGTGAAAAGGTTAAGACTAGTGAAGCTCGGTTAACAGAAAAATAAACATGAGAAAATGGGCAATACAATGTATATATACAAAATATATACCTTCAAATGCATTTTTGGGGCTGAACCCAGTAGAATTGAGCTTTGGCACTTGGCATTCTCAACTTAGACATAACTATGCAAATTCACTGAAATCCCAAAATCGATAATTTAACCCTTTGTGGGTGAAAAACTCACCTGAGCAGCCCCTGAAAGATGGGAATTTTACACTCGCGATCCCTAATGTTTATATCTGGAAACCTAACCATTAAGCATTTTCCATAGAGATTTTTGTAAGATTTTGACAACTGAAAGTACTGCCACCCTGTCATTCAAAATGATGCCATTTCTTAGCATTTTGCCTCAATTCTTGAACTCTCAGTACTGGAACCAAATTTTATATGTCATAATTACAAACACTTTGACATGGGATATGTTAATTTAATGTTTCAACTATGTCTCTTTTGGACTTATTAAACATAAGGCAATGTTAATTTTATGTTAGCACATCATTCAATTCGTCCTCTACTCTCCAAATCTTCATTTCAAATCTATCAAACGTGTAGGAACGAAGTTCTGTTCAATATAATTACTGCTTTTACAATGGTCATGCCTGAGAACGTACACTGCTACTTCATGTTCCTTAAAATACTGATTCATTGCAGTTCATGTTAGACAAAACACTGATTCATAATTTAGATCACCAAAAAACAAAACAACAGCTGGTGCTACAACTTCATGATTGGAAGAGTGCAAAGCCTTAAACAGTGAACTATTGACACTTTGTCACTTGAACAGAAGAGCAATATTTAAAATTGAAAAAAGAAAGTTGCATTGGAATGAGTATGATTTACAATAGCATAGTTTGAAGACTGCCCCCATTATATGACAAACAAAATTTGCAATAAAAAAAAACCAAAGCAATAAAATTAAGTCCTGAGTTTTCTCAGAAAGGCAAATATTTTCTCACAGCGGTGGAACACATTTTCTTTACAAACAATTTATTTTTTTTTAAAGCGATCTGCGGCTGAAAAATATCGACATTTCAAAATTTTGTTCTTCCAATACTCTGTTCCTATATCCATTTTTCTTCGACCCCATATGGTTATTGCCCCAAAAAATATTCACAAAAGGGTTAAATTCGCATTCTAGATAACCATGTATACGCCCAGTAATTGCTTTTTCCCTTTTTGATAGCACAAATTGTCAATCTTTACGCCTTGACAACAATGCTTCCCGTTATCGATAACTAGGACACATTGATATCGTTGGAAAGTACTCCAAATACGATCAAGTCTTTGTAGTAATGTGTCGATCTAAAAATAACCCTAGCGTCCGTGTGCTTAGCAAGCACAAGGTCCGTTCACCTAGTTTTGCTGTCCACGTGAACATTAGATGACCTCAAAATACGCAATTCACTGAAGAGCAGAGGCAGTCTACTCTGATTGGTTACATTGTAGTTACACCTTGACCTTTGCCAACTTCCGCTGTAAACAACACGCTTGTTCAACACTTGTTCAGCGTTCCACTGCACAGTACATCGTTTTTATACCTTTATTTTACTGCAATAATGCCATGAAAGAAAAAGCAGTCAACGCATCTGGTGAAAGCAAGGAAACAGCGAATGTCTGAAGGAGGTGGAGGCTTCAATGGGACCACAGTATCTGGAAATAATACTGATGGGGCAGATAATGACACTCTTCACAGTACCCCATCTTCAAGTAGTGCACAGCCATCCATGCCATCTTGTCCCTACGTTCAAGAGGAGACTCCAACCACTACGGAGAAAAAGCTGAACTACCTTAAGCAGTGTGACCCTGGCAATGAACAAGCTGACAGTGGTGAAGGTAATACCATAATTCAGATAGAGGAACTGTGTAAATTTGTGTCAGAGTTTCCATGTCCTGTTTGTTATAACAGCAGCTGCCTTAGTGGGAAAGTGTCAGAGAAAAGGACTGGCCATTTTGCTGTCAGTTTTCTGCAGCATCTGTGAAGATATAGTGAAGGAGTGGTGGAGCTCAGCTCGAGACAAGGACCGTTCATTTCTTGTGAACAGACTAAGTGTTCAAGGCAGCCTTTCATGCGGAATAGGTGCTGTTTCCGTAATCTGTGTGAAAATTTGAACATCAATGGACTGCACCATAAATCTTTCCAAAAACGTGCCAGTGCCATTTACAGCATTAACACAGAATTGGCAAAATTTGTTTTCGATAAGGCAGTGAAGATTGGGAGGAGCACAGGAAACTAAATCCATCTATCCAGGATAATGAAGTAATTGATATTGCTGTCACCTATGACGGATCCTGGTTGACAAGGGGCCATACATCATCAGTAGGAATCGGTTGCATCATTGACATCCTTACTGGTTTAGTGGTCGATGCTCATATTATGAGCACATTCTACCATGCCTGCAACAGCAAACGATGCCTAAAGGAGAGAGACCCAGCAGCGTATGCAGCATGGGAGAAAGAACATCTCGGCTCAGGAGTGCGTAAAGCAAATTACAGCGGTGAGCAATTTTTTTATTTGACTGAATTACATTTTGTGTGTGTGTCTGAGTGTGTAAGCACCATGGCTCTATGATCTGCACGCTTATCTATTTTTTACAAAATAGAGAAAAACAAAATGTGAAGACAAAATGTGAAAATGCATTTGAAGGTATATGCCTCGATACACATTATTCCTTTGTAAATATACTTGCATGTTTTATCAGCAGTGGAATGTTTTTGAACTTCAACCTCTCCAGGTAGCCAAACAAACTGTATACATAAATATATTTTGCCTGGTAATATATATATATGTCCATATCTTTTTTTTTCAACATGCAGACATACACACACACACACTTGTACATCCATTTACACAGAATGATGGGAGTGCCTTTGTAATACAATATAAACTGGATTTCTTATTATGATTTCCATTGTATACATAACTTTATTTCTTATCGTTTTGTTCTCAGGAACATCAGAAATGATGGAAGTCCATGCAGCAAGGGTTCTATGGTTCCGGAGTGTGAGAAATCACAATCTTCAATATACTATTGTGTTATCCGACAGTGATGCCAAGGTGCATACGGAACTATGTAGGCTGCAACCATACAGCCCTGATGTCATCACTGACAAAGAAGAATGCCTGAACCACATCAGCAAGAGGCTCGGCACTGCCCTTCGTACTGCTGTGAATGATGTGTCAAAGCACAAAATCACTCTAGGCGGTAGAGGCCATGATTGTCTGACAGCAAACACGATCCAACTCCTTCAGATATGTTATACAAAGGCTGCCACAGGGCAACAAACAGCTGCTGAAATGAGAAGAGCAATATTAGCATCCGTGTACTATGGATTTTCAACAGATGCTGAGCCGCAGCACATGTATTGTCCACCAGATAATGACTCATGGTTTTTTTTCAATGTTGCCATTGCACAACATCAAATTCCTGGCCCCCACAAAACACTGGTGCATACTCCTCTGGACAAAAAGCTTCTGGGCAAGCACATCATGCCAGTGTACGATAAGACTCGCAAATGAAGAGCTCCTTCAGGTGTGAACGGAAAAGCACACAGAATGGTAACGAATGCCTTCATTCGGTTATCTGGGCCAGGTGCCGCAAAGACCATTTTGCATCAAGAAAAAGAGCTGAATATGCTCTTCTTACTGGAATTGCTGAATTTAACTTTTGGCCCTCATATAGGAGCAGAAATAAAGGCCATTTATGGACTTACGTCTACACCAACAAAAAAGCTCATGACTGCCAGAGCACGGAGACGCTTGTATAATAGTGAAAGAGTACAGGTGGATAAACAATCAAAAAGGAGAGATCTCATCAGAGGCAAAAAGAAGGAGGCAGGAGGAACAAGAGAAAATGGAATGAGGGCCTGCTTACAGTGCAGGTGCGTTTTAGAGGTCAAGGTATGGCTTTAATTTCAGTTTTACTAATTTTCATTTTCTCAGTTTGACATTTTGTACCAATCAAATCCCTAAAACCTTTTTATTTCTTGTCCAAATTGCTTCAGATTTGCAGGAGACAAGAAGTGTTCTACAATAAAATAATGCCATTTTTTCATTAAGACTAAATATAGACCTACACTATATAATGCATACCCCCACCATTCCCACATGCCTTTCCCTTTTCACCAACAGCTTGGGGCGAGCAGTCAAAAAAAAAAAAAATTAAAATCGGGCCTAATCAAACATTCTCTCTTTTGAGATCCGGTAGATGATGATGAATAAATCATTCAAGAAATGCATGTTGACAGTTCAAAAAATGCCTGTTAATGACACGAAGTCATAGTATTCTGAACGGGGCCAACAAGTGTTCGACATTTCCATAAATCGAAGATGAGCCTGTTAGAGTTTTCTGTGCCGGACTATTTAGAAAAAAAAGGACAACGGGTGACTAGAGCAAAATGGATTCAATAAATTAATGAAAAATGAATGACGCTTGAAGAAGAAGGGAAATAGCTGACAGATTCATGCAATTATTATAATGAATGAGATGTGCTTAATGCCTACCTTGTCTGCATCATCAACTCAGTTCAGGGGACATTCAATTTTGTAGGTGTGATGGCAAGCACCAGCTGACTCCTCAGAGATGTATTCATCAAAAAATGCTAGGTTGTGCAAGAAGTCTATCTCTGCACTGTTACTGTTGACAATTCACTGTAAATTATTGGTTCTGGGTGTATTTGATAGGATACTTCTGGATGATGCAATTCAATTGGCCCCGGCTCCACCTTGACAAAGACTGCTTACAGAACAAAGGCAGTAATGATCAATATTTTGTGGTCATACATGATCTGGTTCGTGACCTTGAAAATGTGTAACTATATTTATAAATGAATTAAACTATGTTGAAAGAAAAGACTATGTTGTCCAATATTTGTGTGGAAGACATATTGGTTTCAGGCACAAACCATCCAACTCTGAAATTTGGAGCATTACTTTTATGCCTCAAAATAACTCACAAACACATGATCCATCATGTCTAAAAATATCTACGCCCTCAGATCAATAGAAAGTCAAATTCTCATGTGATCAAACCATCGCTCTCAACCACAGCACATCACGTCGGCAGAGTGAAAGGAAGGATGCTTCATTTTGTTCTTTGAAAGAAACAGTGGTCTACATAATAGGTGAGTGATTTTTTTATCCATGTCTGAGAAGCTTTACAATATGAGAAAAAGTATCAGGAAAATATCTGATCCAATTTTTTTTTTATTTTCATTAATAAAGTGTTCTTGTATACTCACAGAATTTTTACCTTTCTTCACTCTTCCAGTTCTCTTACCATCCCCTCATTCTAATGCACAGCCAAGATATGACTGGCACCCTGCAATCCATTGGGCTGCAAAAAAAATCTGATGGAGAGAAAAAACGAAAAATGCAGGTCATATGGATAGGAGATTCATCAGCAATGCAGAGACACATAAGGTACGGATGTTGCCAGTAAACTCACTTTTGAAAGATGTCTGCTGCAGTGCCATTGTTAAAAAACTTCACACATTAAAAAAATGCTAGTTTGATATATTAACTGAAACAGCGCTTTCACATAAAATAAAAAATAAATTTTGACAGTGCTTTGGCATTAACTCAAACTGGCACCTTTAAACCGGTTGCCCCAATATATTACACCCACTGCACAGTCACCTCACTGATGCACAAATGTATGTCTTTTGAGTCACCAGTCAAATCTTGGGGTCATTGCCTATGCTTGCTTCCAGTGGACAGTTCATTTGAGAGCTGACTGGATAATGATCCAACCTCAGGACTGTATATTTAATTACTTCTGATGGATGTCAATGTATCTGAGAGTCGATTCCTTGATGCAGAAAACATAGGATAACAGTAGGATGAAAGCTTTGTCCATGTTGACTTCACCTTGGGTAGATCCAAGTGCTTTTTGTTTGTCGGGCTTATAGCACTTTAGCAGTAAACCAATGTTTAAACGAAAATATGATTTAAATGTCTCTCCGACAGAATGGAGATGAAGTACAAAAGCTCAAACTATAGCACCAGTAAACAAAGAAAAAAATAGGAAATTTCAAAGCCTATTTGATTTTTTAAATGATGAATTGCTTTAATTTTTGGGAGAAGTCTGCAATAGTCTTGTTTTACCCAGTGAGCCTGCGGGCAGTTGTGGGTGTGCATTCACGAAATCACCGAACTGACAAGAACTGTAAGTGCTCAGGATTCCAAATTAGCATTAACTCAACATTCACAAAATTTGGTTTTACTACTGCCTCAAGTGTCACTGTAATCACAATACACTTTCACAAATTGCAAATGCCGGCGTTAAGTCTTCTGCAGCAAAAACCAGTCAAGATACAAAGCATTGCACTGTATATAGGCCTAGGTCAACGTAAATGCGAGGCTTAAAATAATGTTCACACAAAGTTTGAAAGTGACTGGAGGAAAATCATGGAAATCGGGAAGTTTTTTCGCTCTCCTGTAAAATTTACTAAAATGTCGGTTACGGCAGTAAATACCACCCGCGATAAGGTGACGCAAACACCGCCCTGACCTTCCAGTTTTTGGCATATGGACAAAAGATTTCGATTCTAGATCTAAATCTAAAAGATTCTGTTGGATATTTTTTTAATGCAGGTTTCGGTTTCGGTGTTTCTTAGCTTTTCAACCTCCTGTCGTGGTGGTTATCTCAGCTTCAAACAAAACAAATACAACGGAACGGACAAAACGGTACAGACATCAAGCCGTTTGGAGCCAACGAGCTCCTTGTGCGACCTCCCTCTGGTTCAGCCCATCTGTGATTGGCTGCACCTTGGGAGGCGCGCACGACGGTTTTTTTTTTTCATAAGATTAGGAGCAGGGTAGTGAGACAGAGAGAGATTGGTTGAAAAAATAAAAGGATAGGTTACGTGAAAGGGTCACTACATAACAAGACGATAACATGACATCCTGACTGACTCTCTTA
>JBCEWB010804347.1:0-16350 GCA_039654565.1 Peronia peronii | reverse complement strand
TCCCTCCTTTTCCCTGATTTTCCCTCCTTTTTGAGTCAGATATCCCTCCTCCGCTGAGGTGAAGGTAGGCAGGTCTGTATTGCTTTGTAGTCACTGCTGCCCCATCAACGGCAGCCAGTCTGATCTGATAAGAATAATCTAAGTCCATGTGGTCACAGCGATGATAGCTTGCACTTTACACTGAGATTCTATAACGTAAACGTAAATACACCCCTGTGTGAAGTGGTTTCGTCCAAGCAGTTGCATCAGGTTATGAGCAAATGTGTAATGGGAATGGTCTGTGGGACAAGGGGTGATAAAATTGGCATGAAATGATGATATGAAATTGACATGTCTTTGTAAATACCATTGGCTCATTGCAAATATTATTACATGTGAAGAAAGGGTGGAGATTAAAGAGGAGATTTAAGGGAGAGATTAAAGAAAGACATTGGTCAGCAAGGTGGTCAATCTGGGCCTGCATTGTGTCACTCCAAAGCCAAGACGGAGTCTCTATAGTGAGAACAAACACCCTGAGGCTGAGCACTAGCGCCGAGATCCAGATTGACAAGCCAGGCATAACAACGCCGCAGGGCGTTGTAGCCCTTAGGCTGGGTCGCAGTTCTAGAGTTAAATCATGCTGAATAAAGAGTTCTCAAATAAAGGATAATTTCAAAAACTGGATACTGAAACTTTCAAGTATACAACTCACTAAGTCACTAAAAAAGTAAATGCAACCTCTGATAGTTTTTTTTAATTGAAAGGATGAATTAAGAAGGTCAGTGAAAGTCAAGTCTTTGGCTGCCTAAAAAATCGATGCAAAGTTCAGTGGGAGCCTGGGAATAGAATTGCCTCTGGTGCAAAAGCAGGCATTTTGTTTTGTTTTCTTGTATCATTATTTCTTTTAATCATAAAGTTTTGTTTCTCTGCTCTTGCAGACTACTCGTCTCCACAATAGTGTTGGTTCTACCCCACCTGTGAAAAGCTTAACTCCAACATTGCAAGACTCCCTGACCTGGAGGAATTCTTCAGCCAGTGACTCTCATTCTAAACAGGCGTGCAGCATTTTGCAGTCTTCTCTTTTGTCTAGTAAGTGGCAATAAATTTTCTATTGTTTTGTAATTCATTCAGAGGCCTAGCAGAGGGATGATAAAATGTATAATAACAACACTTGTAACCCTATTAAATAGGGTTCTCCTCTATTTGATTGAGTTATAGCCTGAGTGGTTTCATGATAGATTAAGTGAAGTCCTTCAGTTGTATCAGTTTTTAGTTCTTTTTTTCCCCATTTCATTTCCACCCGTCAGAATAATATCTGTCTCTTCAAATTATGAAAGAAAGGATTGTCATCTCTAATGAAGTCTGCCTGTTACTTCTAGTTGGGAAGATGTTTTCCTCTAAGTTGAAAATACCAGTTTGCTTATTCTGTAGCTCCTGATTGAAATGAGAGGAAAAAATTCCATGAAGCCATATCTTTCATGAAATGTTCATTCACAATCATAGTGATTTGCTGTATGTTTATCAGAGATTAATAATTAATGTGAAGTATTCTTTGTTTTTCTGTTGCTCAGGGACCAACAAGATTGAAAATTTCTGTGTTCTTGATGGTGTTGATTTGGAACTGTTAGAGCCACCGAAGACTGTTTCAGATATGGACATGAATTTATACCAGAGCCATAACAATGGTTTCGGTACAGTTTCTGTTTCACAAGAACCACAGAGTTTAGGATGCTCCAGTGCCCCAGACAGGCTGGAGGATCCCAAAGGAAAAAGTGACGTTAAAAATGATCCGTTGAGCTGTGATAGTCACATATTGCCTTTGTTTCGAGTTGATGGTGAGGAAGATGAAACTCCGCTGCTGCATCGCACTCACAATTCAGTGTGGAACAGCTATGCTGCCAAAAAGCTTCAGTCTATGAGAGACGGATCCTATTCTGATGCTGCAGGCTTTGGCAGTTTTTGTGAGACTGATAGTAGGAAAACTGAAAGCACTGATGATGCTAACACTGAAACTGATATCTTTACATCTCCTTCTGTTGTAGGCCATCTCTTTGACACTCCAGACTCACAGGGATTCAGTGGAGCTCCTCAGAATAGCCAGGCATCACTGGATGATGTGTCAATTAACCAGTATTATGATAAGCAAATCAAACAAAAAGTAAGCACACAGTTTACAAATTCACGAGAGTCAAAAGAGGAAAGAGGTAGCGAGGTTTTCTTGCCATCTGTATCAAATGTTTTTTCTATTCCCTCTTTAGAGAAGAACAGAGGGATTGTCTATACATTAGATGAATCTCACTCCAGTGCTCATAGCTATGGTAAGTCCCGGATGCTCTCTTTGGCTGGGTCAACAGATCTAGAAGGGTCCAGTGATTTTTCAGCCCATTTTCAACAACGAGACCAAATTTTGAATAGTACACGCCTTTCTCTTGAATTTGGGCCTTCTTGCGTGAGTCTGGATTCTGGTCCAGAATTAAAGAACTTGAGTCAAATATCTAATGTGGATCGCATACCTCTGAAAACTCTTCCATGTAAACAAAATGCATCCAGTGTGCCACATTTCAATGTGGTGCCCAGTAAAAAGTCACAGATACTTTTGAAGAAGCAGAGTGATAGCTCTGCTCCTGGAAGTGGTCCTCTGGTTAGGAGAAAGCTAAGCAAGCCAAGCCTTCGACGTGTTCTGTCTGACACTTTTGATAAGTGTTTCGCCTCTAAGTCATCTTTGTCTAGAAGCAGCGCTGCCAGAAACATCTTCAGCTCTAAAAGCAAGTCCTTAGATTATGCCACAGATTCTGATTCTGATGATAATGGCAAGATATCCCATCCATCTTGCAGCTGTCAGTTCCAGAGAAAAAGATCTTTCCAAGCAACCAAGAGTCAGAATTCATCACCAGCTGACAGAAGATTTAATCCTGAAAGAATAGCACATACTGGAGTGACTCCTGCCATCACCAGGATGAAAGTAGATGCAGAAGACAGTGCCCTCCCCAGAAAACAAAGGCGTTTGGGTGGAGCAATGGAAGCGCAAAATTTGTTTCCATTAGCATTTGAAAGTCATGATCAAGTTGAAGTTTCATCAGCAAAACAGAAGTCATCATCAGAATTAGACCTGCAAAGGAAACTTCAAACTCATATGATCGCAACTTCAAAACCATATGGACAGAGAAACAAATTAGTGCGTTTACAGTCTGTTCTTCATAGGAAGCCATTGTCAACTCGTGTTATCCACGGTCGAACTGGATTAACAGGTGAAATAGATATACTGACTCTGAAAAACTTCCAAGCTGCTCCTTTGGGACAGATAGGCATGTCAGAGGTTTGTACAACAGTGACAGCACACACTATCAAAAGTGATTCTGAATCAGCTAAAGAAAGCACAGATGATTCACCTGATTCATCTCCCCTGAAATGTGAGAAATCCTCACTACGACGTATTCCAGCATTGGCCAACCTCACCGCCCAGTCAGACAGCCCTGTTGGAACATCAGCAAATGATGACTCTAGAGAAAGAGAAGTGAAATTTTTTCTAGCCACTCCATCTCCAGGTCCCACCATGCATTCCTCCCCAGCACCAGGAAATCCACCCTCTAAACCTCTAATCATCAAGAAAGGTATTTCTACCCTGGACAATACCATTGGCACGGATAGTAGTATCTTAAATGCCACTATTGAATATGACGGGAATGATGGAGTTATGCCAGCCCGTAGAAAATCTCGGAGCTCCTCCGGATCTTCAGTGTCAGATATTTGCCCAGCTGATAGTAATGGTCACCCAGGACAAGGGAATTCAAATGCTGCGATGTCTATCATGGAAAAATCTCTGCCGTCACCACCACTTACGCTAGGACGTAACTCACCCACAAAAGGCAATGATTTGTTGGATGGTGAACAGGAAGGAAGGCAAATGTCAGCCAGGAGGGATCATATTGGAGAGCTTAACACAGGACGACAGATGAGAGTTCTGTCCAATGTTAAGTCACGCATGCCTAGCATAGCAGAGAGCAATACCTGCCTTGAGGACAAGAAAGAAGATGCAACCTTTGTGAGGCCATTGGACATAGACGATGTAAGCTTTTTTTTTGTCATGTTCAAAAGAAATATATATATATGCAAGTACATATAACAAATGAAATAGTTAAATACATGTCAATATGTTTAAAGATTCATTAACCTTTGTGAAAAAAAAAAATTGTAAACTAATAGACAAGAAAATTAATAACTTTTTCCACAAAAACATTAAAATTGTTTCTCTTCTAATTTAACTGTCAAATTAGATAATTTGCATGCATGACAAAATAGAGTCAGACAGCTTTATATAAAAGCCAAGAAAAGATATTGTAATAGTCATGCTCTTTGGAATTTCTTGTTCATTCACTGCAGTTATATATTTTTGCACACATTGATAAATGCCTTCCCTTTTCAGAAACAAACTGTTTCTAAGCAAGGAAAAATACACAATATTTCTGGCACTGATGAAGTTCTTGGTTACCTCAGCACATCACCTCCTCACAGTCAGAAACTGATGGTAAGTTATGCCTATGGCAATTTTTCTTACCCTCCACTGTAGTCATGTTAGGGAAATCTTAATTGTAAGTGTCACTTATGTAGTAATGCTCCTTGTGTTGAGCTTTGTTTGCCCCTACAGAACCACTGCAAGAACCAGCACGATAGTCTCAGTGTATTCTTATAAGTGCTCAGTAATCCAGGATTCAGAATGGCATAGAACCTATTATTAAATGGACTGCAAAAGCAAAAGATTACCCCTTTTAATTAAGACTTGCCATTTTGTTGCTTGATCATATGCATTTATGAGTCAAACCGTCAGCTGATCCCATTGAATCTATGTCCCCACAAAATAAGCAAGATAATAGAAAGAATGTCAGGAAGAGCAAGAACTGCATGTTTAGTGACTTCAGTACAATACATACAGATGAGAAACGTTATGCAAGGCAACAAGTTCCAAAAATGAAATGTTTACATTTTAGCCTTGCAAATTCTTAAATTTTACCTGTATGTTATTTTGCAGGCTGCCTCAGCACAGACACCACATCCTTCTAGAAGAGACCATGATGTCCATACTTCTTTTATTGCACCTGGTCCCCGCCTTCAGACACCTCTGCGAACTCCTGGGGCTAGGCTACAGACTCCATTACGAACACCAAAGAGTGTCCGCCGAGGGCCAGAAGTGTCTGAGAATGAGAATCAAATCCTGGGAACTCCTGATTACCTGGCTCCAGAAATATTGCTACAGAAACCTCATAGTAACTCACAAAATGTCATCTTTGCAGGCTTGAACAAGATTTTTTTTTAGATTTATAGAAGTGAAAAGTGCTGACTGTTGTTAAAGTTTCTATATAAATGTAGAAATAAAATGTGAATTTGTATTCTGTTTATTGAAGCCTTATTTTACAGTTTTATTGAAGCCTTATTTTACAATTGTTTTCATTTACATATACAGCCGAGTCCATGCAAACCGAACTCTGATAAAACGAATTTCTGATCAATCGAATAAAAACGAAACAATACATTTTTTTTCCCTCTTTGCGCCTATTAAATGCCTCTTGCATAAATCGAAGCCATCGCCGTGTGTTTCCTTTAAATGGAAGTGGTCAGCGCCCCCACAAAGGTAAAAATCGGCTATTGTCATTTCCACGTGGTTTCCACCAACGTGGATACTGGCGGTTTGAAAACAAAGGAGACAGCGCTGCGGATTTCGGCAAGAAGGATTAGACAATGTATTATGCCCGCACGCAGCATAATTAGGCCATGTGTTACGGAGGGGAGGGGGGGAAGTGTATCAGGGTTGGAGCTGCCGACAACTGATCGATAATCAAGCATCCTAGCAGAACTTATAGTACAGGTATGCGTGTAAATGTACTAGTATACATGTTAGATCTGCATGTGTTACAATGTGTGTAGGTTACGCTATAATAGAGCGCTACCCAGTGTTGTGATGTTGGTTGATGTTGGTTCTCGTACTGGGACGGGATGGGCCAGATTCTGCATCGTGCTAGTTTTTTGTTTGTTTGTTTTTTTTTTTTTTCCGCTTGCGGTTGACTTGCTTATATCCTCACTATGTGATGGCTTCCTTTAACTGTTTTCAGTGTTAAAACTATTTCAGGAATAAAACTTACTCAGCTGCCCTTTTTAGGACTTAAGCATTAACAGTCCTTTTCAGGGCTAAAATCTACTCATCAACAGTTCTTTTCATGGCTCTAACTTTTCTTTACATTACTTTTGCTGTCAACGCAGCCCTAATAGGGCTAGCAATCCAGTCATACGAAAGGGCTTGAATTTAAGATAAACACAAAGTTTGGGAGCCATAACGAGATTTCTTTATAAAGGGAAATAATCCTGGAATAAAATAAAATCGTGCCTCATTAGTCATTCGAGAATCCCCCCCACAACTCCTGTTAAAAACTGGAAGACGAACTCTCTTTAATCGAACCCATTAAGTTGGTCCCGGCAAATTCGATTTAAGCGGACTCGACTGTATATTCATTTTGTTTTTATACATGGCGTGGCATTTCGGCTTGAATCGGGACTTTTAGTTTAGGCAATAAATCTCCCCCACCAGCGCACCTAATGCGGAGTAAATGGGGTCACGAGTCAGGCTTACGCAATAGTTTCACGGTCACGTTGCCTTTATTAATGGGTGGTTTTAATCCTTTATATCTGTCCTCTTTCAATTACCAGCACTCATCTGCCTGTTCTATATTCAAGAATCATTTCCCTACAATTCTGTGAAAACGCGATGTGACTATTAGTTGTTGAGTTATGTTTGTTTGAAAACTTCATGTAAAGTTAATAAATTTGCTCTATTATTTCCGAAATATTATCCTCAATTACGCAAAAGTGGCAGCTTATACCTGTAAAATTTTTGTATCAGTATTTAATAAACTGCCTCTATATTGTTCAGTGCAATTTTCATACAGTAGAGTCCTCTTAATTCGAAGTGGAAGGGAAAAAGAATTGACTTCGAATTAAGCAAGTTCAAATTACATTATGGTCAAGGGAAATAACTACAACTATTACGTAGTTAACTTCCTTTGACGTTAAAACTACTAAACTTTAGGCTTGCTCTAACTTTTAGCTAGATCTAGGTCTTTTAGTTTGTGTTTCTGGTCAACAGTTTTATTTTCATCTCTGTAGTGAGAGAGTTTCTCTTCAACGTGTTGGGACTTGATATTTAAAGGGATCTGAGTTAGATCTAAAGAATGCAAAGTGTCAATCTACAAACTATAATGTAGATCTAGCTTGTTGATCGTACGATCGCACCGTTTCAATGAGAATTGGCATTCAGTGGTGTGTTTCACCAGCCTTGAGCTAGATCTAGTTGAAGGCAACAACGATGGGTTGAGAAAGAGGGAGTGCGTGTATTACATGTACTGAAACCAGCTTCTCGCTGTCACTAGTTTCAGGTGTGGTCGGCCCATGGAGCTATTATTAGCCATTTAGGTCTACCCATTGTTCGGTCATACTGTTCATTCATGGTTGTTTTGAAACCGATGGTCAGTGGTCAGTCTTCCGAGGCAGAGTTTGCTTTCGTGGGTTGGTGATACTAGGCCTAAGCGTCTGGTCATTTGTCACTTTGTCCGTTGCATATACAACGTGGTGGGATAAAGTCATGTATCGATCGATAGCACATCATTCTTTGTTGAAACAATGGTAGATCTACATGTTTATGTGTGTTTCGGGGAACACTGGGGTCGTGCAGAATGGGTGGGTGAAAACAAAAATTTTGGATTTTCACATTAGTGCTGCGAAAACTTCAAATTCCCGAATTCGAATTATGAGGAGCGGGGCAGACTTACTTTGAAATACAAAGATTACTTTTACTAAGGACAAAGAAAGGAAAAAAACCTAGCTTCCAGGAATATTCGAATTAAGCAGAAATTTGATTTAGTAGAGTTCAAATTATTTGGACTCCACTGTATCTGCTTAAAATGTGGTTGTTTCGTAATAATTAATTAAAAGTGAAATCGTGACTCTGAAATAGTATTACAAAGCCATATCAAACCTAAAAATGTCAGTAGAAAATACTGCTGGTGTTCTATAATTTCTCTAGTGACATGTATGCATGCTCCAGAAATGATGGTTAGATTTAAAGATAGTATAAGCCTAGCAGTTTCTTACTGTAATGTACAAGAACTGGAGAGAAATTCAAATTCAAAGTAGAATGCTCCCATCTTTGACCTGATCGACCACCGGCTAGCTGTATGGTTATTTAAATAGAAGTTAGTATATTTTTTCTTTAGTTTTATACTGAGAGACTCATGTGATGGATCCTACATATCAGGAATAGCTCATGAGATCAGTGTGAACTTTGTCGAATATGTAGTAGAAAGAACAAAACAGAAGAAGACAGATGGTTGGTCATATGTCCACAACCATTGTCACTGATACCTCAGTCCTGCAGTCTGTGAAGATCTCATCAAATCTCACATCAGACCAAAGCCTATACAAAACGCCAGCGTGGTACTGGGGAAGCTGATAGAATTAACCTGATGTCTAACAATTTAAATCAGGTCGTGAGCAAAGTCTGCCTACTCATTTCACACCTAATCCAATTAATGAAGAACCATTTGCTTCCATTCAAACCGCCATCGATGAATACATGGCACTTGACAGAGAACTCTTCTCCAAGAACACACTTCCCAAGAAACACCTTCTGGAACGACACTGTTTACCTTTTGTACTAAAACAGATTTGGACTAGGCCTAATGGGAGAACTGGGGCCTAAAAGAAGTCACCAGTCAATTTTCAAGCTTCAAAAACTGGGAATGCAGTAGGAATAACAGCATACCAAATTACAATTTGTAATGCATAATCATGTGTTACAAATTGCACCAATGTTGCATTCCATGAAAGAATCAGTGCAGAAGGAAAATACATAAGAAAACTCGGCAAGAAAATAGGCAGAATGAGGAAAAACAACTTCATACATTCTACTAATGTCCTGTTACCAGACTGGATTTTTTTTTCTCACTGATTTTATTGTAGTGTATCTCTTGTAAGGATTTGACTGTGTTGGTTTATTGAAAAGTCTTCAGTCCCGCCGTGATAACCATATGCAGGAGGTTAAAAGGCGTAAAGAGAATGTAAAATAATAGGCTTCTGTTGGATACAATGCCCTCTCAGCAGTTTCATTTTCAGTAAGTGGATTTCTCCTTTGGTATGTGCAAAGACTGATATGTTGTCTATCACCTTGCCAAATTTTAAACTCGTTGTGGCTGCCACTTCTGAGTTTTGAATGATCAAAGATAGCCCATTTTTGACAAACTGTGACAGAAATATACACTGGATTTTAAAAGATCTTGTAAAATTGTACCTGAAGCTGCAGATATAAATTTGGTGTGTTCTTTTACAGGCTTTTTCACTCTACCTAACTGTTTGCGTCATTTAACTGTATTTTTAAGGAAACAGTTCATATATGATGTCAAATAAACCTAATAAATCAGTGTTACAACACTGCTCGGCTCCAGCAGCACATTAACTGCTGTGCCAGGTAAATGACCCTGCTACCTCTAACTGATACGGCGTTCGTTGACGGCATCTAAAATACCAGTCCCGTGCATGCCGTGTATAGCAAACAAAAATAAAAATCAACGACAGGAGGCACACAATTTTGAGACTTTTAGCAGAAGCCACTAAAATTGTCTAATTTTAGATCATACAATCATCCCATCAATCATACAATATAATAATTTTCATTTGTTGTTCATAAAGATGTTGCCAGGTTTGTTTGCTGTACACTATGACTAATGGCATGATTGTAGATACTTTCCCATCCTACCAGGTTTTGCTGTTGACTGGTGGGCTTTGGGGGTTTGCCTTTATGAATTCATGACTGGGTTACCTCCCTTCAACGACCAGACTCCTGAAGCAGTCTTTGAGAATATTCTCAACCGAAGTGAGTGTTTGAAACAGTTCCTTAATGGTATATTATTATAAAGCATGCAAGTGTTAAAATGTTAATTAATTGAATATTAATTACTTGCATTTATTGTTTCCTGTTTAGATATTACATGGCCAGAGGGAGAGGAAGCCTTGAGTGACCCGGCCAAGGCGGCTGTTGAGGCTTTGCTGACGATGGATGTGGATCAAAGACCAGCAGCAGAGGGTAAGATAAGTGACATTTCATCAATGGGGCAAGAAAAACACTTCACTCGGAGCATTTTTAACAGAAAGAGCAAAAAGATTGATTCAAAGTAAGAAAGTCTAAATCTGAGAATATAGTTTGGGTCATTGGTGTTTTTTTTTAATCATGTATTTAGCTTTTCAGTTCTAAGAAAGCAGGATTATTTCATCTTTAAGTGCATGCCCAGTTTGCTGAGAAGAATTTTTGTAAGCAGAGATTTAGGGTTTTGAAATTTTGCCTAAACAGTGGCATCTCTGCCTTCATCCCTTTTTTGACTGCCAAGGGATCTTTAATATGCATAACATATGCACTTCAACTCTGAAACATATAATCCGAAAAAGTTAAATGTTGGGTTTCCCTACCCAAGAAACTAGGGGAGTATTGAATCCCTGAAAAAATAGAGATGGGTTCTAACTGTTCACATGCCCTGATAGGATTCAAATTTGCAATGTAAGTTTGCCAAGGAGCAGACACTTAACCCCTTGGCCACAAGACTTTGGGATCATTGGTATATGACATGTATATAGAATTTATAGGATAATTTCAAGCTAAGGTAAATGAAATAGGTTAGAGTAATGGCTGCCCAAATCATAGTCATCAGTCAGTCAAAGGGACAGCCCAGGAGGTTTCTCCTCCAATCTATGCCTTTGTCAATTTCCACACTACTGCTTGATCCCCGGTATGAAATCACCTCGTTTTATCCCATTAGTCTGCAGTATCTACTGCAAGTGATATTGTTTTAAGACCATCTTGAGATTCTCATGTTTTCCGTGTGCTCAGCCATAAAGTAAGTTTTGTTCATGTGTTCTTTTGGATTATTTCGCATGAAATGATTTTCTCTAAAATCAGTATAAATCGATACTGTTTCTATTAAAATCCCTGTTGTAAGCAGATTAAACTTTCTGAATTAGTTTGAACAAATCAGTTTTCTCATTATTCCATTGTGTGAAAGTCACTTTATAGTCCCACGCTTAGAAGCTGGGTGATGTTTAATTTTTGTCCTTATTATCTATATTACTTCATCAATGGGCACTCAGACAATGCAGCCCTGCCCAGTCCGGCTGGCTTTGGGTGGGCCTGCCATAATGTGTGGAATTCAACAGTTGGATACTTGAAACCCGCACTATGGTGGCGGTAAAGCGGGAATGACTCCCACATTGAGAAGACTTGAAAAACTAATATTTTTATTTGATAAGTATCAAATTTTTAAAGAACTCTATTTACTCCACTGATGAATATTATCCATTTAAGACACTATGTATAGATGCAATGTCTATTTTTGTCAACTTTAACTGTGTAATACTGGTACACATGATGTTCTAGACACATTTAAAACCTATCAGTAAAAGGTCAAAGGTGTTTTCTCTTTGCTGGTTAGCCTATTTTTGATACAGAGCACTCTGTCAATTCCATAATCCTTTTCAAAAAGTATAAACTGCCATCATGTGTTTGCTATCGCGCACACGGGCACCCGGATGTGACTGACCTTTTGACCTCGGTCTATTCTGTGGGTCCACAGGAAACTAAAGGAATGGTAGTGAACAGCCTTGACCACCAGCATAAGAAAACTTCTAATTTTAGAATTCTGGAGTTAAGTGTGTTCCTTGCAACATCAATGAAATGTTAGTAAGACCAAATGTTAAGCATGATTCTTTTAAATGCCTTGGTTACTGTAATAATATGAAGGAGGAAAGAGGATAAATACAAAATATTTTGTTGACACCAACATGTAACCTTGGTAGTAAGCGTAATCTGAGTTTCCCATTTGTTGAGAGGACTTAAAGGAACTCAATAATTATGTGAAACAGTTCAAGCTTACATTGTCTGTCATATATATGTATTCTTCCTGATTTTTTTTCCCATAAACTGAGTATGTCAGCAGTCAAGTTGGACCTAACTGCAAATGTGACACTGCTACTAAATTCTAGACTTAAACTTTTTTGTTCCTTTCAGTGACCTCAATTCATGTTTTTATTTAGTTACTTTTCCATTACAGGTTGTCATGTTTCAAATTTAAGTAAATTTGTATTAGGATGTGACATACATGTATGTCAGCTTATATGTAAAGAAAAATAAATACTCCAGCATATGTGATCTTGACTAGATCTGAATCATGGTATGGAAAGACTTAATGCAGTAATAGGATTAAGAAACATCACACCAGTATTTTTAGTTTTTGGTTGACTTGAATAATGATGCAAAAGATCTCATATTGAATTGAAATACATGTACTTTATAAATTGCAGTTATATTTTTTAGAGTGAAGGCAGTGATTATTATTAATCTATAATAATCAAAAAAAAAAGCTGTAACATTGTTTAGCTGAGGTCTGCTCTGATTCTATATTTACTATAAAGTATAACATGAAGATAGTTATTATTTTCTTTTCGATAGGAAATGGAAATATGATTCATGTGTAATTCATTTCATTAGTCAGCTTGTGACATATATATTTTTTTTTTTTTTATCTTGATGATCTATAGATGGTACTCTTTCTGTCATTGTGAAACATCTGTAATGAAATGGGCTGATGATCATAAATTTTGACATAGCTTTCAGAACACATTATGACGCGCATTGTTGCCTCTTTTTTTATTTGATTTAATCATGCTGTCCTTTCAGAGGTGAGGACAATGCCGTTTTTCGTATCAGTTGACTGGGTCAATCAATTGAATGCGGAGGCTCCCTTTGTTCCTCAGCCAGATGACAATATGGATACCACCTATTTCGAACGTGAGGATCTGAAATGCCATTGTTTGATATTTATTTGGTTCGAATGCTTTTCTTCCTGTTTTGTTTCTTCATTTTGGTTTCCATTTTAAAACAACAGGGACATATGTGTTGAGCAGATGTATCTGAAATGTCATTTTATTTGTCATATCTCGAACATTTATTCTGCTCTTTTGATTCACCACTTTATTGAGAGACTGAAGCCAATGATTTATTCCACATTGTCTTTGATATTCTGTACAAATGTCCAATGAGTTATTGAAGATAAACTATATCTTACGATATTGAATCTTATGTAGCTATCCACTTGTAATATTTGGCAACTGTATTCTTTCAAAACACAACGCCAAACCTTTAACTCCAATTTCTTCTAGTTTTGCTCACAAAAAATGCACAAATCTCAGTGGAGCAATGAAGGTTTGGTCTCAGCAGTTGTCATTATTTCCAAGTTAATAAAGATAATAGAGTGCAATCCAGTCTTTCTTGTAGTGAAAGGATTTATAACATTAGTGTGCAATTTATGGTGGAGAATATAAATGCCTTAATCCCTGGCAGTGCCAAGTGTCAGATCTGGTCAAAAATTCACTTGTCATATTTGCATTTGTGATTTAATATTAGCTAACATACAGTCCAGTAATGCCTATAAGTAAGCACATATAGTCAGTTTCCAAACATGAACAAATATTATTATAGAAACCTGGATACTTGAGTTTTCTAGGGTAATTTACGGTTAATTTCAGACTGATATAATTATTCATTCTTATAATTGTTTCAGCCAAGAACTCAGTGAGGAACCTTGTGCTGTCAGCTGTGGACATTTAGAGTCAACCTGCATGCAAGATCTAATTTGACCCCTTCTGAGAATGTAGCAATAGAATAATTTGATTATAAACTTTTCAATTTTAATGGTGATAGTTTGAGTTTGAATTCAGCCTATCTTTATTTTTTTAGATTTTTTTTTCAAGTCCAAAAAAAAAAAAAATTGAAAACAAATTTTGGTTTCAGGAGTATGAGTTTGGTGCCAATAAATATAGTATGATTATACCACATATGATATTGCATGAAGCTTTCATGCTTTCAACAATAATTTGAAACAGAAAGAAAAGGACAGAAAACAGTCTGATCTCAGTTTCTAAATTTTATCTTTTAGGAAATTTTTAAAGAGTCTTCTTGTATCGTATACTTAGCACTCCTTTTGTCAAAACTTGGTTATCTCTATATCAGATTCAAAGAATTGATGTGCTAAACATCAGTCAAGACTTATGAAATATTCCCCTTTTGTCCTAGGAATGTTGCAAGTGCTGACATGTAATATGCTCAACTTTTGAGATGTGAAAATTTAAAAACAACATAGTATACATGAAAGACACACATTTGCCTAATTATACTGGAAGGCATGTAATGATTTTTGAAAAATGACTTCAGTCAATGAAGTATTGCTTGAAAACTAGATATTAATTGGAAAAAAAAAACTTTCACTTGAATTCATTGTTTTTTTTTAAAAAAAGGCATTTTTATGGCAGATTGCACAAATTAATTTTTTTCTTAAGCAGAACACAAAAATTGCATTTTAAAACATCTTATAATAATTTTTTGAATAATCTTATCTTATTTAGGTTAGACTACACTGTATTCATGGTAATGAAGAATATCTCAGTACACTGTATTATCATCTACATTTTGTATTTACATTTTGTATCTTCAATGATAGCTGAATATAGGGGAGGTTGGATAACATATTAATGGTGATGGAAAAACAATGCAACTATGCATACTCCATGTTCATATTACATGTACATGTATATACTCAATACTGACATACAGTTCAATGTTTAATAATAACTTTTATGGTTTAAAACAAATTCTCAAACTGCAAAATAGCATTGATTACATAAAACTAAAACCTTCTGATACAGAATTTGAATAATCAAGCAAGCATATATGTTTTTAATGCATTTTAAGTTTCCGATGTAATTTTTTCATCACTGATTTTTCTATCAATTTTTCATTAGTCAGTGGTATTTCCTAATATGAATCCGCTCACTAACTGTAACGGAATCACGGAATCATTATTCTGCCAAACTGACATAAGTGTGAAAAACCTCATACACTAATCTTTATTATTGCCAAATGAATCTGTTGTCATGTCACTTGTAAGAAATATTCCTTCTTTTTTTTTTAAATTAAATAATCTTTATTCTTTTGCCACATAAAAGTTAAAAAAAAAAATAAATAAAACTCCCCAAAAAACATTTGTTATACTGTTATATCAGGAGGCAAACATGTATCAAACGCTGTGATTTTTATATAACAAATATTCATGAACAGAACCATACATGATTTGCATAAATAAATATAAATTTTCAAAACTGAGGTAAGTTTTTAATTCAACACTTGCATGACGATGATCCATTGATGAAGTGTAAAATTTTTTTCTTTTTCATCATTGAATATTGAAGTGTAAAAAAAGAACAATCTGTATTTATACTGATATTGTCAAGGTGCTAAGGTGTAAAGTGTTGTATGTGGTTTACTTAACTTATTTTTGTCTTGTTACGTATTAAAGGACACACTTTTAAATATTTTCATTTTGCTTGTTATATTAGTCACTCCCATAGGCAGATTTGAGAAGTATCAAAATCAGGATGAAGAGAAATATACAGAATGAGCCACAAATTTTTTACAGTGGCTTTATTCAGTGTGAAGGATATTTGGAAGATATATTTGTGTTATATAATTAGTCATCTATATTCACGGCTATTATGATTCCAGCAGTGATACATCTGTACATTTATCTCCATTTTGTTCTCATATGGTTGGTCAGTTTTTTTTTCTGGTCTATACCTTTGGACAAGATTTTTGTTCAAAGATTTGAAAAAAAAATGTCCTGTGAATTTTTCTTTGTTGTTGTTTATTTATTTATTTATTTTTTTTCATTTCCTATTTTTGTCAACATACTCTATCTTGCATCCAAAATCGTAAGTTAAAAAAATGCTATATAAATCTACCTATACCTAATATTTTTGCACAACCTACATGTATTTTTTTTTTTTAATATCTCATCATAAAGAGAAACACATAGGAGTCTGTTTTGCTAATTTCTTGTTAGCAAACTTTGGTTGACATGAGATCTTAAAATTCATACCATTTAGCACTGAAATCTTTTTATTACTAAGAGGAAATGTAGAGAATAGCTCTTGCAAAAAGCTTAAGAACTTTTCCTTGCTCATCTTAAAAAATGATGCCCTGCCTAACAGCTCTTGTGACTTTTTGAAAGGAAAATCATTTGTTAAGAGTAATCTTGTTCTTCATTCTATATCATTATTTTATTGCTTTTTTTGAAAAGTAGGTCTATAGATAAACTTTTCATATTTCTTACTGAAACACTGTTGAAGAGCATTAACTCTACAAGTGCGCCGACCATATATATCCAACAGGTGAAACTCTCTTTATAGTGCGTATCCCGGATTTATACGGTCTGGCCTTTCCTGCTATGCCGT
>JBCEWB010804237.1:0-16350 GCA_039654565.1 Peronia peronii | reverse complement strand
GATAATTTTATCTTAAATGCTGTCTTACACTATATCATCAATTGAGATATGCGCTCCCTTTCTGCAGGCCTTCACTTAGTGCCTTATCTCCGCAATGATCAAACGTATTTTTAAGAGCAGTGGTTGCTTCTTCTGCTTATTATACTTCATTTGTCACCTTATTTATAAACTATCATCAACACCATTCATAAACAGTGTTTTGCAACTAGTGAAATTCTGTGTGTGTGTGTGTGTATATATATATAAGGGAATCCCCTTGATCACACAGTTAGCTTATGCACTGAGCAACTCTGACTGGCCGTGAAGCGAAGCCCTCCGCTCTGATTGGATGGACTCCTGGCTACACCTTCACCATGGCCTTCCGGGACATACTACATTCCGAACGGATAGGAATGCTTCACTGTTTGCAGTGCTGTTTACAAATCTCTTACAAAGCTCGATTTATTTCCTTATTCCCGTGACGATACATCTTTGCTGTGAAATGTCATGGCCAAAGAAACAAGTAGCTCATTTAGCAAGAGAATCAAAGGCCCATGCCAGGCGAATGAGTCAGAATCATGATGAGAAAACAACCTCAGCTTATGACGTGAATAGTTCTTCTCGATCTACAACGCAACCATCCTCACCATCGTTTTCATCATGCATCACTCCAGCTTGTCCTAACCGTAGACCCTCTACAGATACCGACACAACTTCGGGAAGAAAGCTAATGCATTGCTCAAAATTTGATATCGGTGAGAGTGCAAGAAGAACAATGGTAGATATCAGTCAGCTTGACGAACCTCTGTCATCCGTGACAAGACTGCTTTGAGGAATCAGAAAAGTCAAGGAAACCAAACAGAAGAGATAGGAGTAGCTGGAAAAGATTGAGGGAGGGTCTGCATACAGTCCTAGGCGATTTTGAGAATTTCAGACTGTTTCATGAACAATTGTAGCTCATATTTACTTTTAAATTTGTTTTTCTTCATTTGTCAATTTTTCAGCTGAAATTGCCCAAGGCTCTGTTAATTATTGACATACAGCCTTCAGATTTTTCATATTACCTGAGACCAATGGAATTGATGAAATGGAAGCTGATTTTCAGATTTTTCATTCTGAGATTTAAAAAAAAAAAAAAAAAAAATTTGGATGAAAAGTGTCTTTTCTGTTACTTACTCCATATATATAAAATGGATGGCCACAACTTTTTTCCTTTTCATTTAATTTTAAATCTGGCTCCATTTCATTTTTACACTTATAGAAGAATATTTCATTACAAAATTTGGTGAAAAAATATTGAAAAATAAATGAGCCTTAGGCTTTCAAAGTTTATTGAAAAATTCAAGATGGCGGATGTTTATGCTAGTTTCCATAACAACTACCAAGTTATATATCAAAATCTCCATCAAATTGTGTTTACTGTGTTATAAATATATTACTGAGTAAAAAAACTGTGTATTGGGTTTGTTTTCTGGAATTTAGATCTTAAGGTGGTGGATCCCCTTAATACACATAGGAACAATGAATATTATTTCAAAATTCTCTGTTCCCATCAAAATTCAAACTCTCAGACTCCAACAATGAACAAACTATTCCATATTTTATATCATGCAAAAAAACTATCGTTAACAAATGCTCACAAGACAACTTGGTATTTTGATATAACATTCATTGTTATTCAATGATAGTAAATTAAATAGTTACCTGGAGATGGTCCTTGACAAAGTTCACCAAAAAATGCATGATTGCCTTGGGAGTGCTATCCTGGATATTTTTACGCACAATCATGAAGTAGGACTTGATCAGGCGCTCTGTAACAAAGCATAGAAGATTTGATTGAAAAGATTTATTGTAATATCCTCCGCCCTATTCAGTGACAAAAAACAAAACACAAACAAACAATACCAAATGCCGCATTAAGACTGTATGAGTACAGAAATTATGATAATTGAGAAGTGACACAAAATGCATAGTCAGTGGCTTTGTAAATAAAACAAACATTTTTAAAAAAATAATAATAAAGGATCAAATGATAAAACAGTACATGATTATTTCCACTGTAGGTCAAGAAATACACTGTGTAAGAAGCAAACGATAAAAAGAATTAATTTAAACAAAATAATAATAAATAAATAAAATAAAATCAACAAAATCATGAAACCAAAATAAATCATACTTAAAACATACTTCCACTCCTTTTCGACATATCCAATTTAACTCTTCAAGTGTAAATAGGGCTATCTTGTCTACCATAATTTGCATTGGAATTCCAATGCTAACAGCATGCAATGTAGCATTGGGTGCTCATAATATATTTCTCTAGGACACAAACTGTCATTTGCTTAACATGTAGATAACATATAATAGCAATCATAATACATTGGCATTTTCTGCCAACATTGTGTGGATTAAGAAATTGTGGGAAAAAAAGACTCAGGTATGGGTTGCACCTTACCCTTCATCAGAGTTCTGATTGAATTCAGGAAAAATGATATTCTGAATGCCACTAGCGTGCACCTCATTCTACTGAATTTACCTATTTGCTGACCAGACTTACCAATAACTTCACAATCTCTTTGTTCCCTTGCTGAAAGTTTCATCACAGGCTGCTCAGGCTGAGAAAGAAAAATTTCATATTGATTTGATGAGAAGACATATATAACTCACCTTGAATTCTTTTGAAATTCACATGTCAAAAATGAGATGAACTTGCTTAACCCTAGAAGTGTCAAAGGATTAATCTAGTGGGAGATTCATGCATCATACTTGGCATTGGAATTCTCTTCCATATAGCACACAGTGTCATAACATATATACTTAAAGAGTGAACTGCCATTCCTTAAAAATGAATATTAATGTCACTATAGTAACCATAACACTACAACAGTTTCTCCTGACACTTCTGGGCAAAGCTGCTACCTGTCTGAAGTGTACCTTAGCTGAAACATTATTTTAAAATGTCACTAGACATTTACTGGGTCTTTACTTTCCACAACATGGATTTTTTGCTTATAATTAATGGAAAGTTTTCAAACATGACCAATCATCCACACCAATACATATATCTGATATAACATGAAGTTAACATAATCGCCCACATATCTTTGTTAATCCTTTTCAATGTCACAAATCCCAAACTGATCAAATTATATTTGGTTACTGAGTGTTTTCGATTGAGAATGTCCATCTTAAAAAACATGACAACAACAAAAAAAAGAGTCTTTGCAACACTGACCACTTCAGGGAGCAGATTGATGCCTTTCTTTGAGTGTGCAGGTGAAGGAACAGCACTGTTAGCTCCACTGCCCGGCTGAGAAGATGAGGCCTCAGAAGATCTATCACTGGTAGCCTGGTCAAGACGGCTTGAACGAATCAGATTGGTGATCTTCCATGAGCTGCCATTCATATTCTCAACTGCTGCAACTGGATTAGCCTGGTGGACAAAAGAAAAAAAAAAACAGAAATACTTATTACATTGTTGTATCCAAATACTTGGTGACTGTCTCCAGTGCTCAATCATTGAGATTCATAGATTTTCAAAGATATCTGATATAAATATGATAAAATGTTTTGTGACTTTAAAAGTCCTTTCATGCTGTACATACAAAAGGATCTCTTTCAACTGACAGAGTCTGTTGCACCTGTGTGTATGTTTCAACATCTTTCAGCACATACCAATATGTACAACAACCCCCTTACAGTCTTCATACACACATATATTGGGCTGAGTTTGATCAGTCAAAATAAAAAAAGATGACGGAGTGCTATGTCAGATGAATATTACTACCACTACTATTATTATTAGTATTATTATTATTACTATTTTGATGAATGTGGATGGGGTAAAAAATTACCCTTTTTTTTGTACTTGAAATATGCCACTGTTTGCACTCAGCATTAAGTGGCACATTAACATAATGCCATAGTGCTTGCAGTATTGGTGTTCTCATGTGTTGGTTTTTCCCGTCAGGAAATTCTGGGAGTGCACTTTGTGACATGCCAGTCGGATGTGACCGACATCTGATTTTCAAGTACAATTATTCTGGTGTCATATGTGAAACTGAAGAAACTCCTGTCTTTTGACTCAAACCACTCCATTTCTATCAGCATCTCAGCAACTGGGCAGCTGTTTCTTGTTCAAGTCATAGTAAAAGATCCAAGCTTCATGACCAGAGATAACCTATTGTAAGTCTCTTGATCTGCTTCGGTAAAACTTCTGAAACATTTTTGGGTATTATCCTGTCTGCTGTTCTACTTGATCAATGTGAAGAAAAGAGGGATTTGTCTAAGGTAAATCTTTCTTTCACAAGTATCACAGTTAGACACAATAACAATGACACCAGGCAATACCATTCCATCTAAACTTACATTTTTGCAATCACATTCACAACACAGCCTTAAAAGCGGCAGATGTAATGTAAAATGGGCAAGCTTTTCGTCACAACCCATTGCATACCTCAAATTTAAAAGCATAGAAAATTACTGCTTGCAAATAACACTTCTCGGTGTTATTTTTGCTCATGCAACTGCCTTCTCTTGGCTATAAAGAGCTCTTAAAAATAGTTATCATCATATACTGATTTTCCAGATAAAAGATGCAATATGACAGTTTGAAAATTTCAAGGCTAGAGCAGAATGGATAAGAGTTAGTAAGTCCTAGTAATTAGAAGGGGAACTTTGTACGTGATGAAACAAACTCATCAAAAATAAGAAAAAATTACTTTCAAAAAATGCTAGCACCATTCTTCCACGAATGTTATTTTCATTATTATTGTTATTGCTATTTAAAAATGCCTCCAGGATCTCTAACTCAATGCCTGGGTTCATAGGTTCATGATGTTTAAAACAGAGTTTGAGAGTATCAAGTTGTCTGGGAATGTGGATTCAGCAAAATTTTCACTCACAGGATTTCTTAATTCTAAAGAGATTTGCATCTCCGCAGTTCACAAAATTATGTTTTCTATAATAGTATAATGAATATAAAATCTGGAAAAAGCAAACAGTGGTTCTCTATGTCTAAACCCAATGTGCTTGCACTAGCAAGTAAAATGGAAGTACTATTGCACAAAAAAAAATAATAAAAATAAATAAAATGCTGAAACACTTGGCACCAGCACTGAAGTATGTAACAGCCAAAAAAGGTCTACCTCCTACTAAAGTAGCAACTTTGAAATCCCTGTTAGTGTTACATCATATCAGTTCCCCACACTGCACTTCCCCTCACTCTAGCTGCATCTATTGACATAAGGTTAATAGATCAGTACATTTTCCACCTTTTTTTTTTTCAATAACGTTCCCTGCCTAGATCACATCATTCAGATTTTGCCTCCCTAATACCCGAGTACTATTTTGTTCTTCTGTCTGAAAATTTCTACTTGACACAAGTTAACAAAATGATATGACAATATCAGACGGATTCCTAACAACAGTATGATAACAAGTGATTCAGAAATCTCAAGAAAAAAAAAAAATTAATGCATTTTAAAAGTAACAATTCTGAGCATTTATCAAAACCTCATCCCCCAAAGACATATGCAGAATAATTCTCCCCTCCAGCATCTTTCTGCCTTTTTTTTTTTTTTCTTGTGTGTATGATATCATCATCCCATGTTGTTGTTTTTTTAAAACCTAGCACTGCTATTTCCTTTTCCTAAGATGGAATTATGAAATCCTCATATATCTAGAGCAGTGGAATGATCCCCTTAGAAATTTTCGATGCACAGTTCAATTGAAACAATGTTGTTTTTTGGGGCTTTTTTGTTTTTTCAAATAAAATTCTGCTTTTTTTCAGTTATTATTAAATTTCTTCATATGGTGAATCAAAACAAAGTTTTTGTTAAGTTGTAATAAGTATCTGCTTTCTAGCAAATAATGACTGCTAAATTCTACGATGAAAAACCACACAGTCATTTTGCTTGCATGAGTACAAGTAACATGCATTAACAACAACAGGCACAACATTTAGCAAGTGTATTCAGGTAATTAGACTGGGAAACACAAGAGACCAGAGACAAATATACCCAGCAACTGTCACATACAAGAGAATCAAGATATACCAACAGCCACAGCCAGATAATTTTCACAGCACCAAACAGTAATCATGGGATGAAAATTAACTGGAAAGGGAGGGGGTGGGGTGGGGGGGCGGGGCGGGCAGGGATTGGCTTTGGCTTTATGTTGCAAAAAATAGGTGAAAAAAAAACAAATACAACAGTGACAATTTTTCAGTCATTTTGTACGCTCACAGCATGTAATTATATCTCCCAATGATGAAGTGGATATTATCGCAATTCAAAAATCTTCATATTGTTTTTGAACTTTTTTGATGTATTTGATTAGTTGCCAGTGGACAGTCGTCTAAAGTTTAAGACATTTTTCGTAAAATGAAATTGATCTGGCGATGCAGATGGCAACAGAGACAATTTTTTTTTTTTTTTTTAAAGACTTGCATTTAAACACACCAAAATGTGTAATTAAGACCATCTGCTACTAAATAATGATGAAAAATCCAAATTTTGCCCCAAATCTAATTATTAAGCCTGCTTTGCCTTCCTTATCCATTCACAATCAGATTTCAGAGCTAAAATGTGATGACAACAACTGTAAAGTAATTTATGTGCCATTTTCTGACATGAGTTTCTTTACTCATATTGCTTTCCCAAACTTTGCACATTGTTCTCTTAAAACTGATTAATTTGGGAATAAATGCCTATAACTTTCTTGTTTATCAATCAAATAGGCTGAAATTTGGATACAATAAAGTTCAAAGTATTTCCAAACTCTATACAGTATTAAAATTACAGTGGAATACGGATGAGTTGATGCTGGTGGAGGAGGGAAAATAGGATTGACTCATCCGTAGTTTGACTCATCCATATGTCACTTGAAGACTACAAAACTACAAATAAATAGTCACTACTTATTTGGAATGACATATTGTCGGGCATTACAATGGTTAATTCCCCTTACGCATTCTTTCACCGAGCATCAGCTTTGATCTCTTCCATTCCTTTACAGTGAGATCGACCAAGTTTTTGGTTGAATTTAATGTAACACATGTATTATTATCGACGCCCGTTGTCATCGGCCGGTTAAGTTTCACTGTCATGTAAACTGACGATGCACGCAGCTTCGTCACCCTCCAACACTTCTCCCACTGCTTCATGTTATGAAACGCTGTACATGTATTACTGTACCTCTATATTACTAGGTCTTTTTCAAGATGATAAACATTACATGCGATGAATCTATCTGAGGGCAGGATGGAGAGGATGCAGTACCTCACTGTTCTCGTTTTGACCGCAACAGCTAAGTGAAACAGTGTCTAGGTCTAATCGGCCAAATTGCGTGTAAAAATAAGAGAACGGGTAGGGGGAGCTTTTTTTTTTTTTTGACTACTTGGCATCCCCTAGTCCGGCGAGCAAATTCCCCGCGATGAGAAGAACAACGGCTGACTCCCCGGGATTCTCGGGGTAACGTCCACGTGTGAACCGTAGCGTGGCCGAGAATTCCCCACATCAAAGACGCTCGCCGACACTATGTTCCCTACACCATTTATACGAATCTGCATGACACTTTCACAGCAGGGAGGGGGTGTGTGGTGTGAGTACGAAACATACGCGGTTGACGGGGAAGGTTGTGGATGAGGTGTGAAAAGGAGGAGGAGACAATGGCCAGTCGGCCTCTGATCACATAGTTTGAGAGAGGGTTTAGTCTCGTTTAGTGAATCAGTTTGATAGTTCAAGGTAACCTATAGTCGTGCTGTCGCACGATGAGAGGAGCATAAATGTGTTGAGATGAAGTGCCATGCAAGCTGTGATTAGTTACATCGACTCAAGCATTGCTTTTTCCTTTGATCTTATAAGGACGGGGACAGGAGAAAAAGATTGACTCATTAGTGAATATGGACGAGTCGACGTCGATTCATCAGTATAATTTTTAGTAAAGTAAAGAAGCGCCGGGACCCGTTTCAAGAAAAAAGGTCGACTCATTTGAAAGTCGACTCATGAGGGTTCGACTCAGGTGTAGTGGACTGTATGTATTTCTTGTATTCAGAAGCTAAATTTAGCATATTTAATGAAAATTTATTATGCGATCAAATAAAAAGTGAAAAAATTATTTTTTCTTTTGTTTAAATCTGTACAGATTTGCAATGCAGTACATTGCATACACCATATTTCAGATTATTTGGTCAGTGAAAAAAAAATCTTGAGCAGAAAAAAATGAAATGATAAAAAAAATCCAATTTTTGCCAACTTTAGTCAAGGAAATTTTACTGTACCGTAATTTGTTTTCATCAATTTAGGTCTAAACATGTGGGTTTACAGGGCTAAAGCAAAGTTCTATAAAAAAAAAAATTAAGAAGTTGACTCTATTAATTTAGTAGCATATGCACGTTAATTTGCAAAGACAGATGTGCCAATTACAAGACCCAAATAGCTGCAGGCCTATTAGTCTTACATTATCTCTATTATTCTCAGATGGTAAGTTAAGATGGTGCAGACATGTATTTGTACAATCTGTCAATTTGAAAATAAAAAATAAATATTTTTACAAGTCCGTGTCTTCAACTATTGTGTCTACAGCCCGTTCATCACACTATAGGGGTGGGGGAGGAGGAGAGAGGAGAGCACTGTTTCACGGCATAAATGGTACTTGAGGAGGATAATAAAGAATAATCAGAATTATAGAAAATAAATATATCTGACCTGGTTTCTCTGCATTGCACTGAGTATTCCAACCCTGCTCTATGTTCAATAACATGATAATTATGACTGATATGATTTTGTATGTATGAAAAAAAGCCAAACTAATGAACGAATGTTAAAGATGGTTTCTATTACTATGGCAGGAAGAGGGCACAAGTAGAAAAAAAAAAAAGGTTACTGCAAAAGTTTTGTGAAGCACCTAGAGAAGGATGGCCTTTCAGTACTGATGTGATAGGCCGAGCAATGAGTTGGCTGCTACAACCATGGCAACATGTGATTAAAGGAAACAGTCATGAAAAAGCTACATAATTTGTTCTTTTCATTTGGGCCATAATTAGTTAACTCCACAACAAATTCATCTGAAACAACAGCCAAATAGCAAACAGCGCAAGGTGGAAAAGATAAATGAAAAGAAGAAAACTTCCAACAGAAATAACAAAGTTTAAAAAAAAAATGTTAAACAAGAAATCCTCTTTTTTTTCCATTTCAAAAATGAGGAATATGTGAATGGAATGCACACTTGATTGCATTATTAGTATTAAGTGTCTTTATGGAGAAACAAGGGAAGCACCTGAACTACAAACAATCAACTACAAAGAACAGCCAAGCGCTACCTTAGATTTCTTTTCTTTGTTTACATTTGTGTTCTCATCTCCTGCAGCCACCTTCATATTTGTGAATGAGGATGACATATTCTTCGGGGAAGGCAAGATAAGAACAAAAAAAGAAAGAAGTTAAATTATAGCCTGTATCTTCCTATATGCTGAAACAAAGCTACAGTTGAATTTTACTGCCAAAAATGAGATTTATCACATTATTTAAAACGTTATTAAATGATATCAACCAGGCACAAAGTGACTAGATATGTGGCACTGCTGAACTTCATGAACAAGACATGAAATAAGATATAGGAAAACCACCTTTTCAGAAGACAGACCACGCCAAGTCAAATTGTACACACTCCCATACCATATAAAGCTGATACAAATCTTAACATAACAATAAATGTGACATAAACAACAACAAAATAAGAAAACACTGAAGGTGAAGGATATTAGCATTAGTTTTGAATAGGGTCAACTGTTAAAACTAACACAATCCCCTAATGGGCATATAGGGTTCAATTCTTGAAATATTATGTTATTTAAATGACCAAGAAATGTCATATGAGCATCAATCAAAAAAATTAAACAAACAAATTGAACATAGTTATCTTTTAATGTTCCCATCAGAGAAGAACACTTATAACAAGTGCTGCAGCAACTGTAGACTTGTCAATACGCATGTTTCTGCTATTCAAGTATTCTGCACTGGCTATTGAAGTTTGATATCATATGCTTCACCTCTTCCAGGCTGAACTATCTATTTCAACCATATCAGTGGATTTGAAGAGAAGATTGGCTGGACTGAGCTTAAGAGAAGGCTTACAAAAAAGTTCAAGACATACAACTGTGAGTCAAAGGAATTTCAGTAATACTCTGTGAAAGATAATCTAGAAAAAATGAACATTTAATTATCCCTTCATATCTTTCCTTGTGCAACTGAAAGGATTTCTGAAAAAATATTAGTATTTAAAATAAGTAAAATCTTGATCTTATAAGGGAGAAAGACAGATACAAACAATTATAAGAAAAAACTATGTGGGGTTTTATTTGCTTTGGGATTTAAGTCGTATCCCATCTTCTTGTCACACAGCTGTACTTCCCCTTACAAATGGAAAAAAGCTGAGTGCATGACCTACCTTTTCCCTATCCTCCTGGCTCTTGTCTATCATGTTCCTGTGGGTGAGAGCTTTCTGAGACTCTGATTCTCCCATAGTGGTGCTGGTCATAGCACGGTGTACGAGGTGGGCTTCGGAAAAATCTGGATGCTTTGTATTGACATAAGCCAGTTCAATCTGCACTAAATTCTCCACCTGGAAGTCACATTTCACAAGATGGGAGTTTATGCTGTGCAAATACATTTTGGGGAATAGTGATGTGGGGGACAATGGTGTGAGGAAAGAAAAGGGGAAATGACAATACTAACAATATAATGGGTAATATAATACTAATTTTTTTTTCTAATTAACCCTTTACTTGACACAGTCGCAGTAAGTCACTTTTATCGGTAGACTGGCAGAATTGCCGTAAGCACCTGCATCTCTTTTCCACCGACAGTCATGTCATTACTGGAAAACTCAGACAGCACATAGTTCAAAATGAAAGTAGAGATTTCAAGCTTTCCGGTAATTTTTATTCCATCAAAATTGGTTGAAAATTGATTTCTGTAATTTTTTGAAATTGGAACAAAATTTTAGTTACATAGAGGAACATTTGTGGCTTTATTTAAAGCAACAATTCGGCTTAATGATGCTAATACACATAATATCATTGATTTTATGCCCGAATCAAGTGAAAACAATAAAACTAGTGATCAATAATGAAGGGAAAAGGAATGGGTTACCAGAGACAGTGTTTGGTGTTTGCTGTGCAAAGCTAAACTGTGCCAAATTCCATGCTGAACCGACCCATTAAGATAGGCTGAATGTCATGTTCCATCTCATTTCCATTACAGATATTTTTTTTTAACATGATCTAGTCAATTGACTGCTACAAAAATTTGCATGCAGTTGCACACATCACTTCTCTGTTCTTCTATGAAATTTCAGATTTTTTTGTGCAATAGTTTTCTGTGTGTGATTTTTTTTTTTTTTTTCTGAGAATTAATTATGTTTTCACATAGGTATGTCCCTGTAAGTGAAATTTTAGAAGAGTCTGCCTGAGAAGGAAGTGTCAGGAAAAGGGTTAATTCTAGGTATATTTTAGCCATTGATTTCAAGATAAATTTTAACCTCAATCAAACTCCAATTACAACTCAAATGCACAAAGCTGCCATATGTGCTTCTACTTTTGGAGAGCAGGAAAGGTGCAATTATATAGTCTAGCATATTAAGCAATTGAGTCCTAAAGCAGCTTTGATAATAATTATTTTATCTATGGTCATTGTCAGTAGGTTTCAACACAGCATGTCCTTATTTTCACAGAATGTACTTTTCACACAGGAAAGATTGATATGAATTTGATTTGAAGAAAATGAAAGGAATGGACCAGAAAAACAATCTATATTTACTACAATGTTCATTTACTAGTCTTTACTCACCATTGAATTAGTGGGAGGTAGCCTTTGTCTTAACAAGTTTGTAACCACATCAACAATTCGCTCATGCAGCTTGGGGAAGCGCAACATCTCTTGCTGTAAATAATAATATGCTTACTAACAAAATTTCCAGTGCATGCACTCTTCACTTTCTTTCTGATTGGACTAGATATAATAAAGCTTTAAGCCTTCAATAATCTGGTATTTGTACTTAACCTATTCCAAGATAAGTTTCCACACAAAAATCTACATTTTTGACATTAACTCTTACTAATTTAAAAATGATAAATATCAAGGTTGATATGAAATCAAAATTATTTTTAAAAAAGTCCTCAAAGACACAAACTCCTCCCTCCTAAGATTTTAAAAGAAACTTTTTTTCCCATTATACCTTATGACAATAAAGCTAAATTCTCACAACGAAAAAAAACCATCTTGTAACCATTTCTTGGTGAGAAATGATGGGACTGAAAAGATTATTCAACAATTTTAAGACTATCTGATTTACTGATAACTATACTTATGAAAGTGTATGTACTCCAAAAACCGATAGAACAATACAAATCATTTTGCCCATGTGTTATGACATACTTGTGTACCACAGTGCTGAATCATTCTCTGCATCTCTTCATGCACCAGCTCCACACATCTCAAACTTGGCTCTTCTAACCTCCGAATTTGTCTCTTCACCAAAAGCTCAAATGAAATCTCTGGTACAAACAAAGCAGGCCTAGGACCCTGGTGATCATAGGAGGCAATATAATCATAGCCATGTCAAGGGGCTGATCTGGTCAAAGATCTTGTCATTCCTTTATATCTGAAACACTTTTCTGATAACTTATGGTGTACACCATGATGGAGAAGTGCTTGTCCTGTAATGCCTTCGAGCATAAATTACCGTGACTTGATCATGAATAAATATCATTATAATAGAAACCGTGATATTCCAACAGATTCCACTGATTTTTTTTTTGGTCTAAGCCATTATCAGCTATTGAAATCCACAGAATTGACAACAATAAATCCAGTGCTACTGATCAAACAACCAGCAGAGGAATGATACAGTGAGAGATTTCTGCCCAGGTAAGCACCACCATTAAAAAAAATGTTTTGTTTCTTTTATATTTATAGTGCCTAGATGTGATCCTGTGGAGGCAGTAATCAATAAATGATCAGCAGGTGAATTAATTTTCAAATTATCTGGTGTTGCTGTAGCTGACTTTCGCATTCCCTTCAAAATTACTTCACTGATGTATCACAAGAGTTGATTAACTGTGATAAGTGTTCATGTGTATCACATCATTATTATCATAATCATCATCTTTCCAGTGCCTAACTGCCTAGGCTGCTTGTGTGACAACTCAAAAATCTGACACACCAGAAGGAAATGTTTTGAAATCTATTGAATGCCATATTTTCTCTACAAAACTGGTGACTGATGAATATGTTACTCTTTTCTTTTGTTTTAAAATCTGTCAATTTCAACTTTTCAGTCTGAGAAACTATGATTATCTACATGCCACAAGCATTGACAAAAAAATTCAGGACTGGAACACCATCTACTCCAGCTATATAGTAAAGCATAGACATGACTGTTGTCTTTAGGCAATCTTGAGTCTTCATGGTCAATGTTAACTCCGTTACTACTAAAAAACTCTAGTTCGTTAAAAACTGTACAATATAAAAAACTGACTTTTAACTTACAGTTGCATTTCTAATAGCTGTGAGGATATCTCGAGTATTGAGGCCTCCAAGTGGGTCCACTGATTCCAAAGTTCGGCCAAATGTCTCATGGAAGATGTAGCATATGCGTGCTCCTCCACATCTGATCGATAAAAACAATGTGAGACATGACATGATGAAATCAGGCACTCGTCAAACTGAGGTGACCGGAAATATCACCTGTTTCAAGAGTGAATGAATTTTTTATTTAATTTTTTTTTCTTCATAGAATCCTATATCAATCTAAAAATGCATTCCAGAGTTAAATTTGCTGAAATAGATTGAGTAAAAGCCCCAAAATTGTAATTTAGTAGCATGGCTTAATAAAGATAAATAAGGATTAACAAAAGTTATCAGCCATTTTCTCACTAAATTCAGCTGCAGCAGCAGGTCACCGCCACTGCCTTTAATTGCCAAAAGCTCGACTTCTACTTAAAAGGTAGAACAAAAATTTTTTCACACACAGAAAGTGAAATGAATAATCTTCAAAGTGATAGCAATAACTCCACATGCTCAAAGTTTGATGAGAGCCTGATTTCATCGTGTTGCATCTCATATGTCATTCTTTTCATACAGGTTTGATCAGATTTCTCCAGATTGTAATTCTAAACTTGATATTTCCATTATCTGCCCTTAATGTATTTCATTTCCATTTATTTATAAGGATAGTTCTGATAGGATTATAATTACAAAATCAAAGAAAATACACCAGAGTTGAAATATCATTGCTTTTTATCTTTGTCGTTTTTAAAATTAAGTTCAATATTACAGGCAAAGACCTATCAAAAAGAGGGTTTATCAACAAACTCAAAATAACAATTATCAAACCGGGCATCGAGACAATAGAAGTAGACACAACCTTGAATGTGGTTTCAATTTATGTAATTTTACCGATGCTCAGTCTCTCGATTATGCAAGTAAGCCATTTGTACAGAGCTTTTGGCTGAACACTGAATTGCAAGAAAGTTTATAATGTTTTACATTTCACTTTAATTGCTCGACTAATTCCAACTTGAAATGTCTGTTACAACAGTCATCATCTTTCTGAGGTATCCGGCTGTATTACTGAGTATCTTTTTTCACAAAAATGTCTGTTTGGAAAAAAAAAAGACACTAAGCAATAGCACAGTTACAACAGATTTAGTTGTTCTATTTGAAACAGAAAAATGTTCTCTCTTTTTCTTTTTTTCCATTTTTAAAAAAAAAAAAAACTGAAGTGATCAGTGATCTGATTATGTCCATTATAGTGTGCTGCCTTTGTTCGGTTTATGAAACACTGCATCCAAATCTCATCATTTACTTATCAACTCATGCCCCAAGGAGACATTATAGAATGTCACTATTATATAACAAGGATGTCAAACTCTTTTCACCAAAAAGTAGAAAATTTTGACGCGTGCCCTGACCAGTGCCATCATCACAATCATCCAGCATATTATTTTCTGGATCTAGATTGCAAACAGTTGTCCTCTTGCATTCGTCTTTCTAGACCATGGGCATATTCTTTGTTCTTGCCCATACTTTGATGTGTTGATTTTCCATCAACAACTCTCATGCGACCATTCAATTGCTGCATGTTGTCAGGTGTGAGGAACTATGCGCTTAGAACTTTGATCTCAATCTTCAAATAGCGGTCAAACATCAGATCAGCTCTCACCCCGAGCATGCGCAAAGTTCTATTGTACTTCTAGTTTCCCTGCTATCTGTGGGACTTACACTGCACTAAAAATAAACACAAAACTGTGATCAGCCAGTGAACTCAGCAAAAGTCAGCAGTTGATTGGCTGAAAGTAGAAAAGTCCGCGACAACCAGGAAGTTGGATTTCCAACTGAATGTCAGAAGTCTGACATCCCTGGTATAAAAAATAACTTACAGCTCTGAAGTTTCTATGTTCTTGGCAGTCCCTTCTATTGTGCTACAGTAGGCAGAGGCAAATTTTGTGATAATCTGAAGTAACAGTTGGCTCTGAAATTAAAAAAACATGATTGGCCTTATACAGTGGAAGATTTAAAGTGTGTTGTCTACACATGCATCATCAATGCCCATCATTTTCAGGTTGCTGCCACTTTTATTGCTGGTTATGTACAAACTGTACCACCAAGAACTTCTGTCAATCGTTTGTCTGCAACTTAACTAAAATTATCTTAAGCTTTAGATCACTAATTAACGAGAGCACATTAATAAGTATCCAAATGTAATAACAATATTTGCAAATTACTAACTTAAAACACTTCACCTCATCTTTATAAACTTACGAAATATCACATAAGTATATTTTAATGAAATGAACTAAAATGAACTTAGCCCAAAAATGAAACTAAATGTGGAAATTCATCACATAAAATAATCTCAATGGCAGCAAAAGTTTCTACTGAAGTACAGGTTTTTCATTGACTCGTGCAATAGGAGTAACTTCCTTTGGCAATTTTTCGGCGCACCGAGCACTGGGATGTCACCACCAGTAACCATTAGTTACTGTTAGCCATGGGGAAACTCTGATACGTTTGCTGTTTAAACTATAAACGATCAATCGTGGAAGACTTCATTGTGTCACTTCATCACTTCCCAGATGATTAGAGGTTGGGAAGCCAATCTAGATAGGAACAACAAAATAAAAACCCTCGCCAAAAGCAACCGACGCAAGACTGGGGATGCTAGGTCGAGAACAGCCCAACTAAAAATAAAGAAGAGCAAACGGAAAGCCATAAGGGAAAGGACAAAGACAAAAGAATCTTGGAAAAGGGCATGACAAAGAGGGAAAGGAAAGGAGGTAAAATAGGAGGAAATCCATGCCGGCGGTAA
>JBCEWB010804126.1:0-12332 GCA_039654565.1 Peronia peronii | reverse complement strand
CTTTCTTTCCCTCCGCCCCTCCCCCTCCCCCCCCCCCCCCCCCAACCACCATCACCACATACACACACCAGACACCCTCCAACCCACGCACAACCACTTAAAGACAGCAAGACCGTGACAACTTCTTGAAACCACTTCAACTTTTGATTTACACCAGGTTCTATTATATTTTAACCCTCTAGAGCCCGCCTAAGAACATGGTGCCATGACATCGAGACTGCATTTCAATAAGCTCTTAAGATAGTGAAAAAAAAAAAAAAGAAACAAAGAGCAGTGGAAGACAGAGAGGGTTGGAGAAAGTCAGCAGCCTCATTTTGAAAGGCCTCTTTACGACATTGACAGAGGTCAAAGGAAACATGACAGGTAGCAGGTAACATAGTGGAAACATTTGTTAGGACTACATTTTATTTGTTTTTGTCTCTGTAATTGTTATTTATAGAGTACACAATAGTAACGATGATTCAAGGTTTTCTTATATAAAATATAATAGTAACAATTATGATATTACGGTTTCCTTATATAAAATGTTATAACAACAACTCTGATTAATTCTTTCCATATATAAAATGTTAAAGTCTTAGTTTCATTTCTCGCCTTTCAAATATTTTGAAGTTTATCTTTCTGTATGTCATTTACAACTCACTATGCTGGACGGTAGAGTGCTATTTAAACTGTGTCGCAGAGTGGAGGTATATAATGTGACATAGCATCACTGCCGTATCAAATTAGGAACGAGGATTGTATTTTGCTCTTCGAACATAAAAATTTATAACTAGAAAATGGCGGATGAAATAAATGGTTTCCGCGGAATACATGTCTTTCTCCAGAAAATTAAATAAAGAATGTCGGCTTGCTTTACATTAGTTATTATAATAAGAGTTAAATAAAACTATTCATATCATAAATTATGAAATTAATTGCTAGCAAAACAAACGGTTTGGTTAGTTCAACCATAATGATATTACTACTGAGAATAATAATAATAATAATAATAAATAGAAAGCAGAAAGTCTCAACTACTACTACTACGAACACCACCACCAACAACAAAACCAATAATGATAATGATGATGGTAACAATAATAATAATAATAATAAAAGACATATTTACAATAATACTAATGAGGTTGATGATATTCTTTCCTTGCTGCTCTGACGAGGAGCACGTCAATTTCCAACTTATTAATTCTCAGAAGTCGTTGTTTCTTTATTTTACTATATTTAAATGACGATCTTTGATAATAATATAATGATTGGCAAGACATTTGTTTAAAATAATGATGAGAATATATTATTGCCCCGACGAAGAGCCAAGCGGGCTCGAAAATTTGGCCAGCAAGATCAGTTGACTTTATATTATCGCAATTCAAAAATCTTCATATTGTTTTTGAACTTTTTTGATGTATTTGATTAGTTGCCGGTGGACAGTCGTCTAGAGTTTAAGACATTTTTCGTAAAATAATGATGAGAATGATGATGATGATGTGGTAATAGCACTTCCATCATTAATAGTACTACTAACAACAGCAAGAAGTGATGAAGATGATGTTGACGGATTGTATATGTTTTCTTTATTGCCCTGAGGAAGAGCCAACTAGGTTCGAAAGGCTAGTGAAATCAGCTTAATCAATTTCTACCATATCGAGTTCTTCACATGTTATTTGATACTTTTTGGCGTATTTGATTAGTTGTCTTGTATTTAAAGACCATTTTTATAAAATGAATTCAGATGATAACGATGATGATGATGATTAGGTAGTGATTAAGTGATGGTGATAATGATGATGAAATAAATCCAGTACATTGATTCGGTATTGTAATATAGGCCCAGGAGAGAGAGAAAGAGAGAGAGAGAGAGAGAAATAAAGAAAGGAGAGAAAAAGAGGAGAGAGAAAATATGAAGTGCACATACCTGGGTTTTGCAGTCGTGTGGTGCCAGTCAGACACCACCTGGTGCCAGTGCTGGTTTATGACGAAGTGTCAGGAACCGCAGCATTTAATGGTGCGTAAACCTCTTCTCATCTCGGTGCGCAGTGTCGTTACGCCTTTGAACTTGCGGAATTTCTCAGTGCCCGGTCAGAATTTCCCCGGTCAGAGAAAAATATGACGCAACGAGGCTCTGTGGCAGGACGTTTCGATATCAGTTTTAAATTACTTCCTGTGAATGTCAATAAGAAAGGAAATAGGAGAAATAAATTGGCTGTGGATAGAAACAAAAGAGAAAATAATGCATGTGTTGTGAAAATAAATAATAAATGAAACAGAAGAAATCAGTTGTTGTGAATATGATAAAGGAAATAAAAGAAAGAATTAGCTGTGAATATTTATTATAATGGACATAAAGGAAATAAGTTGACTGTGAATATAAATGATAACCGAGATACAGGAAATACATTAGGAATATGAATATACAAACAAAGTAGAGAAAAGAAACTGGCATAAAAATAAAACTAAACAAAATTTGAAAAAAGAAAACAAAAACGAAACAATTCAACAACAACAACAACAACAACAACAACAACAACAACAACAACAACAACAACAACAACAACAACAACAACAACAGCAACAACAACAACAAAAAGACCACCAAAAAAACAAAAACAAAACAGATAAAAATGTATCTCTCTTTTGTCTATTTTCCTCCTTTCTCTGTCTGTCTGTCTCTCTTTCACCCTCTTCTTTCGCCTACAAATGAAAGCTCTCTCAAAACTCTGCACAGTCACCGAAAGTATTCTCCCCTCCCCCTTCCCCCACCCCGTTCCTCCCCCCCCCCCTAAAAAAAAAAAGATAGAAAACTAAAAGGTTCAAAGGCTGAAAGAGGAAGAGAGAGGCAGACAGAAAGACGCGCAAACACGCAGACACATTCGGTCAATCAATCAGACAGATGATCAGGTTTGAGAGGATAGAGGAACAAAGACAACAGAATGGAATTATCAAAGAATTGGAAATGAACAGAGACAGACAGAGGAAGAGAGAAAGAGAGAACAACAGAGAGAAACAGTGAGGGAGAAAGGTTAAAGATCGAGAGGAAAAGAAATATAAACTGACAGACAAACAAGTTGACAGATGGACTACGAATAACCATGTTATGCCATCTTTCACAACGCTTTCCGAGACACTGCAGGGGCAATAACCAAGAGAAAAACAGAAGCGGACTGTTAACGTTCGGTATCTTTTGCCAGGTTCGATCAGAGACAAACCAAACAGAGAAAAGTAAGAGAAAGACAGAAAGAAAGAAAGGAATCTTCCCTCTCTGAATAGGCACGCGTTGTTCCTCGGACCGTCAATAAATAATTGGTAAAATAAGCGCTGATCCCTCTATCCCCAGGGACAAACCATGAAGATCATCCAGAGGGCTAATATAACCTGTATCTGGAGCTCGCCTATAGCACTAGCCAACAGAAAGACTCCCGTTAGGATCAGTAATATAGGGACATATTTTGACAAAAGCCCCTATGTCATTACAACTCAGTTTTTTCCCTACTTATTCAAATTTATACAATTTTCCATATTATTTAGAAAGAAAATCTACTGCATTACTCCCATGTCATGCTCTAAAAAATTGCACTGAAAAACTCACCATATGTTTTCGCGTCTTTCTCTCAAGGAATAAAAGGGAGCCAAAAAGCCTTCCTGAGCTTTTTTGCCTGGTAAAGTTCTACTCCAAAATTTAAAATCAACTTACATATATGAACGTACCAACATGCGGCGGGCCACACAGCATACCACGTATCCACACATGTAATTTTTAAATGATTATTGGGTTTTGTTTTGTTTTGTTTTGTATATATTTATTGTGTATATATACATCTTTTGTTTCTTAATAGCTTCCCCTTACAATCTTTGATTGCAATTTATATATACACCTATCGATATGCCTTGAAAATTCTAAATGTATTCTACTGTGGAACATAGCCGTAATCATGCTGATGTACCGTTAACTCCCAACACAAACAGACCAACGAATCAAGTATTAAAAGACTGATTATAAAGTCAATCGTACTTTTTGGAAGACAGCATTCTCAGGGGAAAGTTAAGGCGTTTTGTCAAGCCAGGCTAGTGTGAGATCATAGCCAACAAATAGCTCTAGCTACAGATGATCCAGTAATCCCTCGTGCCCGAGTGTCCGGGCTGGACTGTCACGTGGTTGCAGCCAGCCATAAACTATGGGGGCCTCAGAGCACGAGCTGCCTCACTGAGTCTGCGCATGCGTGCAAGACAAGGTCCTCCATTTTAAATATGGCGGACAGGAGTAAGGTGACATTGGACTTACCGCTCTAAGTATTTTGTTTTTCTTTCCCTATTTTCTTTTGTTTTGTCTCGTTATATTTACATTATGCTTTTTATCTACTTGTTTTGCTCTTTCCCCCACCCCACCCCCCTTTTTGAACACTTATACACACTCTTACATACAAATGAGGCCGCAAGAGAGTTGAAAAGGAGGATGTGGTTGGGGAGGAAGGGGAGGAGAGGAAAGGGGAGGGTATTGTGGATTGAAGTGGATGTCATGGAAGACAAGCGAAAGATTAACAATGTCGTAAATATCTGGGTGGACCTGTAGGAAGGACTACATTATTTTGCGGGCCCTGTATGATTTTAGGATAAGATTTTGTTCAGCTCCGATCTCTCTCTCGCTCTCTCACTTTCTCTCTATCTCTATGTCATCCATAATTCATATGAAGAAAAGCCTTTATGTACGTAAAAGACAACCTCTCTGATTTAATTTATTTCTAGTGTTCTCGCTAGATAATTGAAAAATATTCTACATTATGTTCATACTGTCGTCATATCTCACATGAATTCATTACAGGAAAATGAGAATTAATGAGGTTTTTAAATTTACGTTTTTGCTTAAAATCTGTAGTAAATCTGTCTTTCGTTCTGGACTGAGAGGAAAACTGGAAATAATATAAGATCTATAGTACACCATTCGTTATCTATCTGTTTATCTGTGTTATTTATTTATTTTTCATTTATTTATTTGTCACTGTATTTATTTATTTACTTTTTTATTTGTGTATTGATTATTATTTATTTACTTACTTTACTTGTTATCATATTGTATGAGAAACTGAGACAGGAGAAGGTTTCAATTATTTTATTAACCATGTTATCAAAATCATGAAATTATAAGTATAAGATCATGTTGAGCATGCACAGAATTACATTCTTACAAATTTGTGAAAAGCAAAGGTATCACTTCTCAGGCGTAATGGCACATTTGTTTAACCTTTGTTATCTATTAGTCTGAAAATATTTAATTAAGACAAATAAACCCAAATGTGTCTTCTTCTTCTCTTTACTTTCTTTAACCTTTCTGTTTTTCAACAACAATGGCAACTAAGCAGCAGCAGCAGCAGCAGCAGCAGCAGCAGCAGCAGCAGCAGCAGCAGCAGCAGCAGCAGCAGCAGCAGCAGCAGCAACAACAAAAACAATAACAACAACAATAACAACAACAACAAACACAACGAAAATATAAACAACAAGATTAACAACTAAAACAACAACAACAATAAGAACAAAAATCTTCCTTTCCCTATGTATTCTAGACTATCCTCTGTCTCTCTTCTATTTTTCTACTTTTCTTTATCTTCCGTTGTCTTTTTTTTCTCTCTTTCTTTTTTCTTACAATCTTTCTTCATTCAACCATTCTCTTTTTGCTATATCGAAAATATACTTTTTGCATGGAGCATACCAATTTCAGGTTCGTTTTCTCTCTCTCTCTCTTTCTCTCTCTCTCTCTCTCTTTCTTTCTCTCCCCCCCTCTCTCTCGTTCTCTCTAACAACATCTACGAAAAGATCGACAAAGGGGACATAAACTCAGAACAACGAATTCTGTCCAACAACAGTCACAGGCCTAACATTTCCATGCTTATTTCCCTTGGTTCATAACCCACCTGATTGCTCTCTCACATACTGTAAGTTTCCATCACAAGCATGTGCTGCAAATACATGTAACACCATAAAAGAAACGATTTTACTGCGAGTGATTCACTAACATTTTCATTCTTATTTTCACCCTATCTCCACCCCCACTCTTTTCCTCTTTATTTACTTTTAAAAAGTAACACTTTTTTTTTTGTGTCTACTTTTTTCCTCCTGTCTTTTTTCTTTCTCCCTTTTTTCCTCTCTTTCTTTCATGTATTTTCTCTTTAATTCATTCATTCATTCACGCACTCATTTAGTCATTCATGTATCCATTCTTTCTTTCTTTTTGTCTTTCTTTCTTCTTTCTTTGTTTTTCTATTTCGTTCTTTCTCTTTTCTTTCTTTCCAACTTTCTGTCTTGTCTATTTTTGTACAAGTAATATGCTTGAACAGCATTTTATTAATTGGATTTAATTTGCGGCTTTGCCAGAATTCTGACAAAGTTTTGCAAATAGCCGGTTCAAATACCACAGCTGTGATCACAACAATGAGACGCTGTAATGTCCCAGAAAGTCCCTCGCTTACCTTGTAGCTTCACTGTGATAATAGATAAGTAAATAAGTAGTAAATAAATATGTAATAAATAAATGAAGAAAGAAAGAAAGAAAGAAAGAAATGACAGATGATTAGAAAAAGAACAACCGAAACGTATAAAAATGAAAAACAAACAAACAGACAAAAAAAAAACAAATAACAAAAACCAAACAAAATAAGGAAGAAAGAGAAAGCAAGGCATACGAGACAAGATGGAATGAAAAAAAAAACAAAAGAAAAAAACCCCTTGATATTATGAACCGCAAGAATGATAATTGATTCCAGATCAAGAATGACAACAAACACTTCAAAATGCTGAGGAGTTTGAAGACCAGTTTCTAGACCAGCTTCTAGACCCCGTAGAAATGAGAGATCTCACTATTGCCACAGCTGGATTGCAGCTGTAGGAAACAGCACTGATGATAGAGCTCAGCATCAGCGATGGCCTTGACAGAACTTTTCAGCGATATCAGAGAGAACATAAATAAAAAAATAATGCCAACTGCATTAAAAATAGTAATAACACCCGGAATAGCCACTGCAAACAACAACAACAACAACAATAACAACAACAATAACAACAACAACAACAACAACAACAACAACAACAGAAAAAAAGTTTAATTTCAGTCAACTATAGGACAATCCTAAAATAGTGACATTTTTAGGCGTGCTGGAAGAATTGCAAAGATATCTAACACCCGAAATAAAATAAATGTGCCTGAGTAGTCTATATCTCCACCATTTAATTTACATTTTATTTTCAGCAGCTCTTAAAAACAAGAAATAGCATTGCATCCTAATGGTTTTTGCTGGTCACATAGTACACTGTTAAAATTACTAGTTAAAAAGCTGCTGAAAAAGTGGTGTAAATCATCATCGGTTTTCTTATCATCATCATTTTTTAAAAATAAATGCCTTAGAATTTGAGACAGACTGTCTACTGGCAAGTAACCAATACAATAAAAGAAGCAAATGACATTCTGTAGAACTTGATACGCACAAAAAAAATATAATAAAGAGATGTGTGGCCAAATTTTCGAACCTTTTGGTTCTTCGTCGGGGCATTTATATATTTTTTTCTTATTATTAGTTTGTTTACGCCGTCCCTCCCCCCCCCCCCCTCCCCTAATAGACCACATCTAAGCCACATCAAAGAACTATAAGACTACTTACCGTTGTTGTTACTTGCACTTGTATCTGACCAATCAGCTCACACTTCACAAGAAAATACACAAACCTAGCTAGAGACAACCTGCCACCTTCTGGTCCCCCAACTTTCACTTTCACAAGTTTTAAGACATAAGGATTGTTCCACATTGTACACGAAGATGTTAAACACACTACTTCACCATATTCCAAGTCAGTAGTCTAGCATTATGAGAGTGTGTACTGTGTATTACATTTTTCACTGTAAATTCGGCATTCAATAAACAAACAATGTATTTACTACACTTGAATTGCTTATACCGCCTTTTTCTGAATGTTCATATCTTGTCCTAGAAAACGCTGTAGGGCAGGCAATACAGACGGAAAAATAATTGAATTAAACAAATTTCACCAATCTCATGCCTTATCTAACTCTTATCTCAGCTCAAACACGTAAACATTTATTTTTAGCCTTTTATTTTCTCTTTTGGAATATTATCTGCAGTAGCCATTACAACGTTTTGAAAACACATATTTTGATATGGCAGACACAGTTTTATTTCCACACATCCTGATATTATTAATAACACATTGCCCTATTTTCTACGGCAGAATGTACCTGATAGTAATAAAGATCTAAAGTTTACTACGGGTACTTTTACATTAGTCTCACTAGACAAACATCGTCAGACTCCATAAAGGGTTTCTTCTTTATTATTTAGTAAATACAACGTTCTTGCAAAAGGAAAAAAATCAAATGAGGTCACCGCCATGCTTATCAGATTCTTCTCTCTCTCGGCCACAGATTTACGAGTGACGGGCCTTTTTAATCTGGCACCTGTGTAGTTGTTCCCCTTTGATGTGTCCCTAACACGCTGTGCTCAGCACATTCACACATGGCGTAGGAGCACAGACAGAAATATAGAGTTTCTTCAACATGAAAAGGAGAAAAAAACTGTAATGGGCAGAAATTAAAATATATGTGATAACCTTGTATATTATCATTCAGTTACAGATACTATACGCGACAATCTAGCTCAGGACAAAATGTGGCCAGGAAATTTAATGTCACTGATTCGAATTTTAGCAGGGAATAAGGGGAAGGAGGGATGGAGATGGAAGGAAAGGTTTAGAACCTGTTTGTTATTTTCACTGACTTAACGATTTCTGGCTATCTTGGATAGGGAGGCTCGATGATAACAGCGAATATATTTCGTCACGCACATTGAAGTATACATGGGAGATGAAAATCGAATGAAGAATAGGCGGAGATACAGTAGTCCGGGCAAAATTCCAAATTCTCTCTTTCCACCCAAAAAATTTCTTCTGACGAAAGTGTGCAGTACTTAGATCTTAGACAATCCTTCGTTCTTAGGATTGAACGATTATACATTATTATATTATTGTAAAAAATAGTGAAGAGTGAGGAAATTGTTGTCCAGACAACAGCAGGAGAAAGAGAGAGAGAGAGAGAGAAAGAGAGGGAGAGAAAGAGAGGGAGGGAGGGAGGGAGAGAGAGACAGAAACAGAGAGACAGAGGTAATCAGAGAGAGAGAGAGAGAGAGAGAGTAATGTTGCATTCGAGGTGCACACAGATCATGGGTATCGATGATTGTATTTGTACAATATAAAGCCGAACTTCTATCAATCTGTGCCGAAAACCCCGAGGTCTACTTGTATAGCCTTAGACATATCAATACATCTGCAGCGACAAGCTGAGTAATAACAACAATATCTTATCTTGAGAACGTGAGATAGAGAAATTGTGTGAATGACTGAATATTAATTAATTATTGATATTCAATATTTATCCTACAGCTTTAGATAAAAAAAAAGAGAAGAATGGATTGAAATATGACTTAATCACAAACATTTAGTTTTTGTGTGCATGCTTAGTGATTTCTATTTGCTTAAAAATACATAATAGGGATCTACCTACTATTAAATATTAAAAGGGTTATGTATACATTAATGGACACTGTTTTCAGAATGAATTTGATTTATAGGTGAACCATATGGAAAACGCAAGAAATATGACTACCAGTTCGATTAGTTGAAGCGCTGAGTTCACAACGATTTACTGCTGCATTGTATAATGTCAGACATTTCACTTTCAAACTTGTTGTTCTGGGTAAGATATTTTTCTATTTCTGCAATGTTAAAGAGAGAATGACAACATACAAGATCGTTCTTTATTTATAGGTATAGGAAATTCGGACATAAAAAACAAGAGATAACTATAGTTTTCACTGACACTGCCAAGTTGATGACGTCACAGACAACACCAAAACACATCAACAGTAATAGATAGTTTGCAGAAGCACACGCGGTAGATGACAATAGATCAGATTTTTCAAAAGCAGAATTAATTGTTCACTTATTTAGAAACAACTTCTAGAGCCCTGTAAGCACATAGGCATCCTCCTCAAACTATACTCTACGCATAATATCACAACCATGGGTGTCTCAATATGTATAACTAAACTGGTGAAGAACCGACAAACTGTCGATCTACCCTTGATCTGGTTTAATTTGTAGTAACACTGTCTGTCTAATGTAAGGGAGCTCAATTGTTTACTACTAGCACGCGCTGACAGTTCTTCATTTATTTCCGAAGAAGGCTCGAAATCCTAACATCTTGTGAAAAAATTTGATGAACTACATGGCTGTTGGATGAGTTGATTACCTAAAGTAATTTTTGAATTATGGCAGCTCTGCATTCTCAAAAGACCAATGACCAGACTACATTTTTGACAGAGATCTGAACTGGATAATCAGATACAAGGGCATTGGTACAGAGTACGAGTAATGATTAGAATAATGTAATAGTTTAAACTACTATAGTACTCACAGGACAAAATCTTTCCATGTGATACATCTGAATTTTCTGGCACGCTGGATAGTTGCACAGTGTCACACAGGCGAAAAGAATACAGGAAGAAACATCTTCGGTGATGAAAATACGGTATTTCCGATAGAGTTACTCAGCTAAGAAACAGTGCATTAAAATGTATCATAGAATCTATGACCGAAACAGGTCCACACTGATGCTGTGCGACCAGTGGCTGAGATGTCCCAACTGCACAGCAACGATCTTGCTGAGACACTTTCTCCTTCAAACAGGTCTCACTGATTGACTTCAAACTTAGCAAATACATCAGAACAGGCCGGCCGACGCCCTGAAAAACTGAAGACTTCAAGACCAACATGCCAGGCCTAGAACTCAAGTGATGACAAGAGGAATTTGATAAAAACAAGAGGGGAGGGGAAGCAATATATGAATGGCAAGAGGGACATATCGGAGAGAGGAGGAAGAGAGCGGGGAGGGACTGGGTGGAACAGGGCTTTACGACGGTTATAAAGCTGAGCCAATATCGCAGTTTGATTTATCGTCGGGGGGAGAAGTCGCTTGAAGGACCATCGTGTACCGGCCCTAAAACTTTACTGCCGTGCAAGAGACCCTTTAGCAACACGCAGGCAGGAACCGAGCCCTTGGTACAGGGATCTTCCAGTTACAGGTACAATCTAGGCTATTAGCTGTAAATGCCTGCAGTTAGTTTTTGCCTAATTTTTCTTGTCTTCACATGAAAGTAACAACAGTATGAAGTCAATATTCTTTAACCATCTTATCACCACTTGATGATGAAATGCATACGATTTAAATCATACAAATAAAACTTTTCCACCTTCTCTTCATCTTTTTTTTTTTCTCTTATCTTTCGCCAGTCCTAGTTTTTCTTCTTTCTTTGTTCACCCTTCATCATTTCTTCGATGGTAATTTATTTGATGTCATCCCTCTAGTTGGAAAGATGTCTCCTTTTCTCTTCTGTTACCTCCTATTTCTCATGAAAGATTTCGCCCCCCCCCCACACACACACACTAAAACAAAGATAAAAACACATTTCTGACTGATGAGAAAATCCATGCTTGCATTGTGATTCTTTTTCCTAGCGAACCGTTTTGTTCCCGGGCTGCTGACACAACTTTACTGCTCTCTCTGGAGTGGGAACACTGGAGTATTGGAGACGTTGTCTCCTAGTAGTGTACGATTTTATTCTTACAATGATCAACCGATTTCCTTTAAACTCAGCATGCTTACTTGTAGACATTATATCTAAAACAAATCACTGGGGAAACTATACATATGTTTAGAAATGACAATCAAAACTCAATGTAGAAAAATCACGGGTTTTCCATCAAATCTACATAATCAATCTCAAATTTCTGGGAAACGATATCAAATATTCCTTTATTTTCATGTACATTCATGATTTTTTGGTATATTATCCTAAAAGAAAGTTTTTTTTAAAAAAAGCTGTGAGCGTATTCCATTAGCTCTTGAATCTACGTCATCTTGAAGGATCAGTCAATGTCCCTTCCAGGCATTGAAGTTTCAAATATTGGTGGAACAAGTCACAACCAATGTTTTACGCACCATTGGCTTGTGAACCAATGAAAAGCGAATAATCTATTATTGCCTATTATAGGAACCAAAGAAAGCCAGGCCACCGTCAGGCGGTTGAAAGGCTTGCCAAAAACTGGGAGGTGTTTGTGTGGGGGAAAGGGGGGGGGGGGGTGTGGCTATCCCTTGAATAATGTTTCAACAACATTTAGAATGGAGATATCCACTTTTTATGACCATGTTTTATATTTTTAGGAAAGACAAATCTTGAAACAGATATAATAATAATAATAAAAATAAAAATAATAATATAATAA
>JBCEWB010804125.1:0-33764 GCA_039654565.1 Peronia peronii | reverse complement strand
TTTTTTTTTTTTTTTTTTTTTTTTTTTTTTTTTTTTTTTTTTTTTTTTTTTTTTTTTTTTGTTTTTTTTTTTTTTTTGTTTTTTTTTTTTTTTTTTTTTTTTTTTTTTTTTTGGGGGGGGTTTGTTTTTTTTTTTTGTTTTGGGTTCACTAAAAATGTTAGAGCAAGCACTTTTTATTGTTCATCCAAGCTGTTCAGATAAATTCTTGTACGATAATTGCCAAAGATGATATGAAGATGGTATGTATTCTATTTATACAAAATAAAGGGGCTTAAAACATTGAGTTGTTCTTGTGAACTACAGTGGTTGCCTTTATCTCTCTCTCCAACACTCTAGGGAACTCTCCGTGTGCTGCTCGTCCTGCTACATGACTTTCCAGAGTTCCTGTGTGATTACCATTATACCTTCTGTGATGTCATACCACCCAACTGCATCCAGATGCGGAACCTCATTCTCAGTGCTTTCCCCCGAACAATGCGACTGCCAGATCCATTCACAGTCACATTGGTAGTAGAACAGTTGCCAGATATCAACAAGGCTCCTAGGATTCTCACCAATATTGTGTCTCTAATCCAGCCAGCTTCATTCAAAAAGGTAAATATAATCCACCCTTATTCCTCAACCCTGATCCTTCAATATGTAGCTTGTGATCCTGATTTCAGAATAACCAAGATAAATTGATTCAGTAATCATCGGAGTCAGCTTTGCTTTTTAAAATTCATTTTCATTTCATTATACTTTCAGTAATTTAAAATTTGATTGTTATAAAGGCTCAGCACAGCAAGAACAAAGCACAAGATTTTTGCTTTGTCATGACTACAGTAAAATCATTTATCCAGACAACAGTACAGTACAATCTACATATATCAACGCTTATATTGACGTACTTTTTCTGTCCCCATTTTTCTTTTCTTTATGACTAATGAATAAAATTGCCCATATCGACATTGTTTTGTTGTCATTTCTCTTAAATCGACATGAGTGGTAGTTCATTTATTCTTACTTAATACATACAATGTAGACTCTGCGCTCTAGCTAAGAGAAGTTCATCACAAAGGTAAACAAGGGATTGTCCGCCCTTCACATCTTTCACTTGTCTGCACGAGCCGATGCCAGATGGTTGAATAGCCACAGGCTTTGTTACAAACAACATGTCTTTGTGTCGAGCCAGCCTAGGAGTAATTACTAGGCCTACTATTGCTGATGTTGACTATAAGAGGACGGGAGGATGCACAAGATGCTGCCCAGTTAGCATGAATGTGGACTTGGCATTGACAAGGATGTATTTCATTGTGCTGGAATCTTTACTCAAGACCAGCACAGTGCTGTATTCTCACACGGTTAATACAGGACCCAGATAGGCAGGCTGGTGAAAATGGAGACAAAGAAGAGAAAGATTGTGACCCTATTCTGCTTCTCCCAGACCTTTTCTCCCTTATTCCAACTTATTATTACCTGATTTTTTTTCTTGTTCCCTCTACTTCCAGGACCTGGATTCTTACCTGAAGACTCGCTCACCCATCACATTTTTATCAGAATTGAAGAGTAACCTTCAGGTAATTAAACCAACTTGCAATGTGTCCAATATGAGAAGATCACAGCTTTTTTCATTGCTTTTATATGTAGGACAAAAAATATAGATAGTAAAACCTAAGTATTAGAATATTAGCTAAGGCAGCAGCAATAGTGCCATCCATAAATGTTGTCTTTGAATCAAAGAAGTGTAAAATAACATTGAAATTAGTAATATATGAATTCAAGTAACTCTTACAAATTACGTTCTTTATGGCAGTAAATACTTCCAATTCTTTTCAAATTTATCCAGTATATTTTGTATGCATCATTGCAAATATTAGCAAAAATATATGTTATTTGACAGTGTCAGTTAGTTTTTAACTCTAGAACCATGGAAGATCCGAGAGTCTTATTTTGTAACATTTAAAGTTGGAGGTGTGTTCTCTTTGCTTCTTTGATATAACTTTTTTCTTTGGTAGAGTTACATTGTTTAGAAGTTTAGTATTCAAGTGGATTTCTTTTTTTATGAACTTGTAGGCTAAATTAAATTACCTACATTATTGTGATATGTGCTCCAACCTCCAGGCCAACCCTCAAGGCAGCCGCTATGACATCCCCTTGATCAATGCTCTGGTATTGTATGTGGGCACCCAAGCCATCCCCCTGCTGCAGAACAAAGGGGTCAGCATGAGTACCATAGCACCCAGCACTCACATGGACATTTTCCAGAACTTGGCTGTCAACTTGGATACAGAGGGTAAGTCACAGGAATATGGAGAAAGATGTACATAGCTTTAGAACATGTAACAAAAGTTACATTTTTCTATGAAATTTCGTCCATAGTGCGCCCTTGAAGATGATGCCATTAATTTCTTCCAACCTCTGTTTTCCTCGTCCCTCTGATAATCAGCAGATCTCATTCCTGATTACTCTCAAATGTTGTCTTCTCATCTCCGCCCATGTTTTTCACATCTGCGGCTGCCTTTGATTGTGACTAGTAAGATGGTTTTTGTAAGTTAGAGGATTGGCACCTATGATTATACTATATGAGTGTTTGTTTGTTCACTGTAGTAAGGAGATTTATGTGAGGACCTATAGCTTCCTGAATCCTTTAGTACTGTAGACCTCTTCATTTGTTGTATGATCTCTATAGTTTATGCAATGCCTTTTGATACTTAAATGTCAGTGAAACAAACTTTGATATTAGTCCATTTAGAAATTTACCAAAAATGATATAGATGCTGAGACATGTGATAAGGACAAATTGGGAACATGTTGAGAAATGTGCTTTGAGATGAAATAGTCAAATTAACATTACATTATTACACTGCTGCTTTGGATGACATGAAGAAAGTTATGCTCCATAATCTTGATTTTCATTATATATGGTATCTTTAAACAGAATTCATAATGAAATAGGAATTGAACTGCTGCAGAGACTTCTACTTCTGTGTGAAACAGTTTTCCAAAGATCATTAATTGGTTTGTCATATGTGGTTGTTTTCATGATTGTAAAAGAACAAAATCTTCTTCCTTTCAGGTCGCTATTTGTTCCTGACTGCTATTGCCAACCAGCTGCGCTATCCAAACAGCCATACCCACTATTTCAGCTGCACTCTGCTGTACTTGTTCCGTCAGGCTAATGACCAAGCCATCCAGGAACAGATCACCAGGTCAGTCTTGTTTTTTCACACTTTACTTCCAGTTTCTCAAATTGGTTCCATCATTACACCAGAACTTTACCAATACCAGCCAGTTTTTTATGCTATTGATACTTGGAAGAGAATGTTTAAACAAACCACAACAATATTGCTCTCTGATGGGCATTCCAGAGTACAGCAGTTCATCATGTTTTTGCTACCGAGTTGTAGTGTATCACAGAAGAGCACAATAGTCTGGGCTCATTGATCATGCGTGTGTGTAGTATATACAGCAGACTGTTTCTAACAAGTCGTGTTTTCTCTGTCTGACAGGGTTTTGCTTGAACGACTCATTGTGAATCGACCTCACCCATGGGGACTTCTCATCACCTTCATTGAGCTGATTAAGAATCCAACCTTCAAATTCTGGGATCATGAGTTTGTCCGATGTGCACCAGAGATTGAGAAGTGAGTCCTGCTTTCTTACATATTGACATTCATACACTTGTTGTTGTAGGTTCCAAATCATTTGTATTTGTTGTCTTGATCAAATTCTGGTCTGTTGGCTAAAATACCGCTCTATGCTCTTCATATTCATGCAAAAGAATGCAATGCAAAAAAAAACATGTTGAGCAGATTTCAGATTTAAAAATGGTACTCTTAATGTAATTCTCTATGAGTTTGAGTGTCAGTAAAATATGTTTCCAAGCTATATTATTGAATTTTACATGCATAGTGCACAGGTAAGGAGATCATTTGAACTTTGTGAACCAATGTGCAAACAGCAGGCCAAAAGTTTAAATGTTGTGGATATCACAAATGACATCTTAATCAATCGATTCTTATGCAAGTAATGCTGGAGGGTGAATCATGTCTACATGGATGACAGAAGTATACCAAGCCCATTCTTAACACTTTTACTACCAAGACTTGAGAACAGACAAGAAACAAATCCCAGCATCTGAAAACCAGTGTTGCAATCACTATAAACAAAGTGAATCCCACCAAAGCTTAGATTTTTTATGGCTCCTTAACTGTTTTCTTGTTTTATATGAATTTCACTAGTTCTGTTTGCTCCCTCTTTTCCTCCTTCATTTACATTTTTAATCCACCCTCTTGGCAGGCAAAGTGTTAGGATTTATACCGGGCCTTTTTATCAATGCAACTGTCAGACTTGCGGAGACTCGTTTTCGATTCATTCGAAAGTGAAATTCGTTTCAGAATCTTTGAGAATGTGGCTCGCTCGTGTTACCAGCAAAAACAGCAGAACCAGCAGGGCCCGCCAGGAATGCAGAGGGAAGAGACTTCTGCAGAATAAGCAAGCCTGTCGTCATCAAACAAGATTGTTCTCATTTTATTCTCCTCATCTTTGCTGCCATCAACCAAAATATCCAGTTCCAAAACAATTTATACATGTTCACTTGTGAAACCAAATCTGAAATTATCCATGGCGTTTAGTGTGGTCAGCCAGTCACCAATGATAATCTTCTGTCCAGATGTGAGTGTGGGAGTGAAAGGCTTGGCATCTGTAACTTTTGAAACTCCTTGGTTATGAGAAAGGATTTGCCCTAGGGAATCTGGAAACATTTGCTTTATGCTGGCATAATTGTAGAAACAATCACACCTGCAGACAGTGACTCTCTAGATGCATTGCTTCTGATACACTATCAGTGTCACTATGGAAGCAAACAAATTGTATGAAGAATCCTTGGTATGTATAGAAATGAGAAAACAGTGAAAGATTTGAGAATTTGATCATGTTTTTCCTTAACCCCCCTCCCCCCCCCCCCCCCCCCTTATTTTTCTCTTCATTTGTGTGACCCATGGAAGTGATGGAAATGAAATCTTTCATTATGTTTTTTGGGAAGGATATTATATTGGCTTTTTCTTTTTGTTTCAGTCTCTCTCTGAGTATGTGTTTTTTTTTTTAATGTGTCTTGTAAATCATTTCAAACAGAGATGCGTTTAATCAGTCTGTCACTCGACTGTATATATTGATAATTTGTGCTTTTGTATTATTGATCAGCAGATTTTAATTTATGGTTGATTTAATGTATTAGAAACAGGGAAGAAAATGTAGCAGATAATGAGAAATTGGTGCATATCAGAAAAGAAATTGGTGATATCTAATGATACTTTGAATGTGTGACAGTGTTTGATATGTCGTGTAGGAGTTTTTTTTCATCTTTCAATTTTGACTCTTTCAGGTGGTAGGTCCTTTAAAAGATTTTTTTTTTTTTTTGTCTTGGAAACCTTCATAGAAAGCAGTTTTAAGAGCTTCTCTGGTCACAAGGCAGTTGCCAGCCCAGTGAATGCAGTGGATTGAGGTCAAAATTGTTTAACACTAGCTGGGATCAGGAGATACAATTTAAATGGTCATCTGGTGAACGTTCTGTGGGACACTTGATGAATAGAATGGTGTGTAAATTTTGCAAGTTCTGTTTTAAGATAATACAAAAAGTGGCAAGAAATATTTCTAAAGCTGAGTATCTTATCAGCTACTGGGAAAATAACAATTTTTATTTTGTTTTATCTTCACCGGTAATTTTATGAACCTTTAAAATGTCTGCCAACTTTTGTCACAGTTTCCTACATAAAAAATAAAAAAAGTTCCAGTACCAAGTATAATGTAGTTGTAAGAGTTATACAGGTGAATTTCCAGCCAGCATCCTGTATCTTTCTGACCTGTTGCAGTTTTTAGATTCAGTGAGGATGAATACCCTGATGATTGCTGTCACAGCAAAGAAAACATTAAACTGTGCAGTGATCTCAGCAATTTGACAACACATAGACTCTATTAGTAACTGTGAAGTAGTGAAACAGGATTGTATACATGGAAAAGTTTATTCTGAGTAAGGGATTTGTTTCAAATCTGTGAAAGTGTTGAGAAAATATGTAGTTCTTTCACAAAATGTGAATGAATGTCTTTGGTTCTGTTCTTTTGAACTTTTAAAACAAATTTCAAAATGTAAGATTAGAAATTAACCATCTTTGATTATATTATTGATCACACTAACTATTCCTAGTTGATGGGACAGTTTTGGCTGATGACTGCATTCAACGATGGGCAGTAAATCTTTTTTATTTTTTCATACATAATTTCATTTGCTGAAAATGATTATGCTTGTTCAGGAATTCATGAGTTGACACAAGCGTGGATATCACATTGTGCGGAAGTGATATCTCATTGCTTTAGGTCTACATTGATAAATGAATGAATGTTATCATCATTGGCTAGCACTTCACGTAATATCTGGCCAGACCTAGTCAGTGGCTGAATGATTCAACATTTTTCATCATCTTTGCTTGGGTAATTCTATGAATGTTTGTACATACGCTGACGTAAATTGGTTGTTTGACAACTGTATTACTTTTTTTTTTTTTACTTCTTTTGTGTTGTAACCTTATAGAGGATGTAAAATAAATATTTTATTTGCATTTGAAATTGCCTTTCTGTTGTTATTTTTTCTGTGTGAATTTTCCTGTCTTGTTTATTTTTTTTTCAAGATTAGTATTTAAAGGCTTTGTCTTTTTGTTCATGATTTAAAAATGCTCCAACGAGCTACATCTCTACAGCACTTAACAATTACGACAAATATGTCAACACAAATACAGTAGAATCCATATACTGTATATGGACATCACTTATATCGACATATATCTCACATCGACTTACTTTTTTTGGTCCCAATTTTTCTCTAAATAAATAAAATCCTTCTATATCTACATTATTTTGCCATCATTCCTCTTATATGAACACATTCGGTATGTTTTTTGTTTCTTAGTACTGGTATACCATGTAGAGTCAGGTTCTGGCAAGTAAAAGTTCATGGTAAAGTTAAGCAAAGGCAATAAGCCATTTTGACCGTCGATCAAATTACTTACCTCTGCCCAGTACAAGCGGTATATGGCACACATTGGAAAGAAGGAAAAATCATTTTTTCGCTTATTATGTGAGCACAAGTAACAAAATTATGAAAAATTACCACGTGATGAAAATGTTTTTCCCTTATCGTGACAATTTTTTATTTTTTTTGCATCATGTTTCCAGTGACAAGAGAAAAACCGATGTTTTCTTTCTGCACAATGCTTGCCCTACACCTCTAGTACTTGGAAAAGGGAAGCAACCTATCTGGCTAAAAAAAAATGGCTCATTACTCGTCTTTCACACCTTTTAGTTCACATGTCCGTGAGGGCCAGCGTTACATTGTTGTGTAGCACGCCGGCTTTGTTAGGACCAGCATGTGTCCAGCTGGATTTCTAGGCCTACTATTGCTAATGCTAACTATACAAGACTGGTGGATGCACAGGATGTATGTCACTTTAAATAGAGTTAGGCACGATTTCGGGACAACCCAATGAGATTTCCCGCAGGAAGTAAGTTTACAACCAGGAAGTGAGGCAAACTTTTGCGGGTCGATGGAATTTCCCCGAATATTGCTGAACTCTATTAGCATGTAGGGGGCTTTACCCAGATGTCTTTCATATCCTGGAATTTTTAGTCTGGGTGCACAGTGCTGTACTCAAATGCTGCTAACGTCATGCATTGACAGACGAGCTCATGAAAATGTAGACAAAGAAGAGAGAGACGTGAATATCAATCAAATCAATATGAACTTCAGCTTTTTGCAGGTCGTGTTGACAAGAAAGGAGACTTTCACAAAGGTCTCTCATCCTGAGAGCAAACTGAATGTCCATTTATTTAGATCTACTTTGCTTCCTGATGCAATGTATTGTATTACATTGTAACAGACATTCAAACTGTTATGGAAGATTGTACCAGTGAGGGCCTCCCCCAGAACGGATCCGTCCATGTTTTCTAGCTGAAGTAGTTCAAAGAGGCTAAATCCATTTTGGAAGAGATAAGCAAGAACCGTGGCAATTTGACAGTCACCTGGAACTAATGGCGATATGAGAACTCATCAATCATTCAATCTCTTCTTACTTTCAGTCGTGTTAGGCACAAAATAGCTGTGATTTTGCTCATGCCCCTTAAACCGAGACCCAGGCCGTGATTACTAACATCAGAGGGCAGAGAACTGTCCCCAGTAGAAAGCTTCTATCTACCACTTGAGAACACGTCAGCTTTTCATTCGTAAATGGATCATACCATCTGCACAGCATTTTTATTACACTGACAATAGATGATTACAAAACTTCGAGTGTTATACATTCACGATAGTTGTACTTTTTACAACAGATGCATATATAGCGAGCGCGTAAAATTTGATGACGGTAACTTATGTAAAAGAAGTGAGGATACCTGTCATAGATAAGTTCGAACAACCGCTGTTACTAGCATAGATATAAGTCCTGTTGTATTTTGTTAATTGGAAATAGTATTTTAGGTAGATTTTCCAGTCTTGCTGAGAATAGTGTTCCTCCAAATATGATACATGTACATGTAGTATTACTGCTTTTTTGAAATTTGTTCCTAGCTACACTGCTGCAGTTTCTTTCAGATACAGGTGGTTTGTAATGTTCACATAGATCAGATAGGCCTACACAATTGTTGCCAAGGATCAGACATTGCCCCAAACAATGTGTTATGAAATAATTGAATAAATAAATTAATAAATAAATAACATATTTTTGTAAAAAGTACAAATAAGTCAATCAATACATGTAAATCAAGAACTTTTGCATCTCTTAGTTCACATGTCCGTGAGTGCTAATGATGATTACAAAACTTCGAGTATTATACATTTACGATAGTTGTACTTTTACAACAGATGCACATTGAACGTGTACAACAGAACGAGAATCGTAAAATTTGATGACGCTGAAAAAAAAAAGTGAGGATTCCTGTCATTTAGTCATAGATAAATAGTATTCTATTTTCATAGGCACTCTTGGGTATCGAGATAAATCTCCACTAGGAGGTTGAAAGAGTATTACAGAATGTAAAGTAACTGAGTAATCGAATCTTACAAACAAACGTTGTATTCCGACGCACAACACACACACAGACACACACACAAACATATACAGAGAGGACTGAAAAGAGAAAAGACACATCAAAGCAGTGTGAACAGGTAAATTTTAAACATATTTTTTTCCCCTGTTAGTTTCTGTCCTGCTGAGATCGTTCCAAAACCATGCATATCGAGCATCTCGTGTTGTGCTACAAATAGGCCTAAATATGATAGCATAACATATGGACTTTGTAACTACTTCATGATCTTTTAGCATCGAAAACCAAAAAATTGTGTATATTTTTACATTTGCCTCAAGAACTAAACTAGTAGTCTTCTTTTTAAATATCTATAATGAAATATACATAATTGATAAACCCAAAGGAATTTACATGTAGTGTTAAACAGGTTTTACGGTATTATGCCGAATTGTGAACAAAGCTGGAACTATAAGTATAATTATGACAGCTTAAGAAAAAGCTGTCATAGATCTACATTGCTCCTGTTAGGGCATCTTGGGTATCTGCTGTGATGTCCATCATGGTCACTCGTCCACCAATAGGATCATAGTGATTCGATGTCCATCGTGTCTACTAGGGGTATACAGTAGCTCTGTGGTTTGGCGTCTGCTCATGGAGAAAACAGGCTGGGATCGACCCGCGGGTCCTGCATTGGGGGATGGAAGGACACAAAGATCGAAACCCGCATTTTTTCAGTGACTCAACAGTCCCCTGGCTTCCTGTGGGTAGGGAAGCCCGATGTCTAGCCTTCTCAGATAAGGGCGAATACATTTCGGAGGTCCCTTGGCAGTTCAAAAACGATGAAAGAGTAGGCTGCGTGCTGCTGTCCGAGCAAAATTTCTGAATTCCAAATTTCAACCCACAAAAATTCTCAATAAAAACAAGTAGCCTCTTAAAGCCGAGATAATCCGACTTTCTTAGGACTGAAAGGCTTAAGGAAAAAAAAAAAAAAAAAAGACATCTTTCCTGACATGCTGCAGCCCGGGTGGCCTTTAATAATTTAAAGGAGGTTATCTGTATGCACCAATTACGGAGTAGGCGGTTCTGAGGTGTGCCAAGGTTACGGTTACGGTTTTGCTAAGCTTTTCAACCTCCTGTCATGGTGGTTATCTCAGCTGTACAAAAATGAATAAAAATATAAGTTTGCGAGCACAATATAGGAAAGACTTATTCTGTTTTTACTGTTTTGTACAGACCGCCGAGGTGACTGCTCTTCACATGGCGGGAACACCGACTCCTATATTAAGAGGAAAATTGAATTTTAGAATACTAAGTGGATTTTGTCCCCCCCCCCCCCCTTTAACTTTTTTTTTTTTTTCCGTAAAATGTTATGTACCTTGCCACATTTTCAAGACTAGCTGTGTGCTGCCTACTCTTTCGCTGTTCTAGAAACAATCTGAATAATAAATAACATAAATACATCTAAAATCTGTTTTCAGCAAAATGCAAAAATACAAAGGATGTAATCAAAAACTAAGATTTTCTCAGAACGTGAATCCATTTAGTATTGTGTAGATTTCCAACTCTCAAATATCGACCTCTAGTCTAACTACTACCCATTTGTCAATAACTGTTGGAGCTACTCCATAAACTCAACAAAATAACACATTTGAATTTTTGTCTTTTCTAGAATGCGTGTGTGTGTTTGTGTGTGTATGCATGTGTGCGTGCTGTGTTGTGGTGTGTGTGTGTGTGTGTGTACGTGCATATGTGTGTTTTATTCAGTCATAATGATGAAAGCAGTGCATTTTTAAAAATTTTTTTTTTAAGTGCTATTGTCGCCACAAAAGCACCGATGAGAACCTACTTCAGTATGTTGTCACTAGTGTAGATACAGTGTATATTAGGATCTAGTCCTGTTGTATGTTGTATTTTGTTCATTGAAAACAGTATTTTAGGTAAATTTTCCAGTGTGGCTGAGAATAGTGTTTCTCCAAATATGACATTATTATTACTTTTTAAAATCTTTTTCCTAGCGACACTGCTACACTTCCTCTCTGATACTGGTGGTTTTAAAATACTCACTTACATCTACATCAGATATATAATTGTTGTCAAGGCATTAGGCATTGTCCCAAGCAATATGTTTTGAAGTAATTGAATACATAAATAGATAAATAAGGAAATAAATAAAACAAATAAATTAAAACATAAATGAATAAAAAATGTAAATAGATGTATATGTAAATAAACAAATGCACGTAAATCTATACTATAAATCTGCAATAAAACTCACAATAGGCTTATGGACTCGAAAACCACTGAATGGATCCATATGAAATTTGGCACACAACATTGTTGCATATGGATCTATGTTTCTATGTACATAAACCCGAAAAAAGCTTATTATCTTTGACGTTTTTCTAACAATGCGATTACAATTGAATAATAAACTTGCGAGGGTGCTTGATCCAAACTGCATCTTCGATCGCTTGACGCGTTCAAAACACGTTTTCTTTGAGTAACATTCAGTTAAACGACCAAAATATCAACATCGAGGTGTGCACGCTTGCCATACACTTTAAGTCGCAGGGCTATATTTAAACAATCTCCTACTGAGGCCTTGGGGTTCTCTTCTAGTAAATAAATAAACAGATACTTGTAAATAAATGATACATAAATGTAAAAAATACAATAAAATAAAAATAAAATGAAGAGTACTTAAAAAAAAAAAACAACAACAACAGTGGCGGCCGTTGTTCGCTAGATTAAAAAACAATATATATTCTTTACAAACATGAGCAGGCTACAAGTACAATACGAACAAAAATTTGTAGTCGGAACACATTTTACACCACCAGTTCAGAGATTGCAAGTGGGTCAGATAATGTGATTTGCAATAAAAATAATAAACATATGAATAAATAAATAAATAAATAATCAATCTTATCTTTCATTAGTATCATTACTGCGAGAGGTGGAGAAGGCAAAATTATGTGTCGGAATGGTTTTCCTCTATAACCGGAAAGGAGTAAAAGCGCATGCCCAGGAAAGTTTTAGTGCGGTGTTATTCGACTGCGCAAATTCATTAACAAGGAGACGAATAGGCTACCACTATTTCCTCTCTGGCTGTAATAGTGCGCCACCTTTGTCTTCCATTTTTCTTTTTTCATCACGCTTTGCCCCAACAAAATAAACTTTGCAGTATATGTAAATGACATTTCACACCAGATATTTATGAAAAGCTTAGATTCACTTGTACCGGTTGATGTCAGCAGTGGAGTTAATTTGCAACACTCTTTGCACAGAAACGAATTTACAATCCACAAAGTGTTTATAAATTGTGGAGATGTTTGCAAACGAGAGAAGCATTCAATGGTATAGGCCTACCGATTCTCAGTCATTATTCTAGATCAAGTTCTCTTGCGAAAATATGAACATTCTATTGTGGCACCAGAACAGGTTGCTGGTTTAAACCTAAACATAAGAGAAATCGGTGAGATCGATATTGTCACTCAATAATCGGGCTGCCTCGACAGTGAGTTTCCAAGCGATCTTGCGGGATTTGGTCCTTTGCCTACTTTTTACTGTTCTCGGCATACATTTGTGGGTTTATCCTGAATTAGATATAGATCTAGATCTGCTGACTGAAATGTGTTGTCATTCTTCAATGTTTAGATTAATATCATGAACAGAAAAGGGGCTTCAGACTAGGATCTGTATCGATCTCGAGGCTCTCAACATTTGTACAGCAACACAAAGACTAGATTTAGATCTAGATCTGTCTAAGCACACTTCATAGAATCATGGCCGCTACAAAAGCGGGGTCACTATCAAGAGTCTCATCTGATTTGCAACCTGTATCTTGAAGAAATTAGAACATAAGGTATAGATAATTTTCAAACGGTTAATTTGAACGCAGCAGTACTACATTAGATCTAATGAAAAGACATGTAGAGCAAGAGATCTAGATCTAGATATCAAGATCTGTAAAAGCAAATGAACAAAGTAAGATAGATCTAGATCTACATCTAGATTTAGATCTAGGTCTATATCGTGGATCATAAGGAGCGTAAATAACCTTACTACAATCCATCTATCTCTCATTAAACATAAAAGTTCTATCATTTTTGTCAGCACTGACACCAATAGTCAAAGACCTGGAATTTTTTATTAAACTTTGGTAATGCAATACTGTGGTCTTGATCTAAAAGCCCGCTCGAGAGACAAACAAAGCAAGTTCTTAAGCGGACGGGTTATAGGCAGATTGAAAGGTTATGCAACCCACCTGACTTAACCCTAGTAATGCAAACCCATGTATATATACGACAGATAAAGTGGCTGTGGCTCGTGCACGCTACGGATATATTCGGCTCCCAACCACTTGAGCGGGACATGTGAAAAACATATTTACACGTTCGTGACTTGTACTTCGTGAAGTACTTATCACCTCATCGCGTGAAGTGTCAGCGATTTTGTCGAATAATTGTTATGTGTAAGTACATCTGGCGATTGGGAGGCTAACCAGTCAATTTATAGAGGGTTCATTTAAGGAGCTGGTGAGAAACTCATAATTGCTTTCAAGAAGTAGTAAATGCCAACATCAGGGAAACTAGCAGAGCCACGGATATATTCGACCCCAGATCACTGAGAGGGGAAATGCAAAACGTGTATTTATCCGGCCCTGGCTGTGGTGAGATTCTTCTTACCTCATTGCTTAAACTTACAGGTGAAGACCCACAGCTTTATCAGATCATTATGCCAAAGTGCACTTGGCGGTGGGTATGCCAATCAGTCAGTTTAGGGAAAATTCCACAGGTGCAGTGGGTGAGAAATGTATAATTGCCTTCAAGAGGTAACAAATGCTAATGTTGAGGAAAGTAAGTGGACATGCGGTCCGATTGAACGAAGATCAAAACGCCACAATGGTTTATTCAAACCTTTATCAAAGATAAAGGTTGCATGGGAGGACATCTTGTAAGTATGTATGATATTCCTTACCTAATATGAAATAATAGTGGTCGAGGCAGCGTTTTGTTGATCAACCCATCATCAGGCTATTAATAGTATCTATAATGGTCATACTTTCATGGCCATAAAAATGGCAAAACATGGCCCCAATAATGTAATATGAGATAACAACGGACAGTGTTTTGTCTGATCAACCGCTTATCACTCCAGATGGTCAGCCGCTGACCAGAGTAGAATATTTCAGATGGCGTGGGAAACACCCCGATTCCTGGATGATTTGGTCCAGTCAGAGCGCTAGGATGTTTCTAGAACTACAGTGACTAATCTTTCAGTGGAGGAGTCCATTGAATAGGGGTGATAGTTTGTATTACGTCTCAGAAATCCATTATTTTGCTTGATTTGGGCACATCTTTACCCTCTGCCTTTATAAAATGGTAGAGTCCAAATAGTTACGAGGGCCAGCGTGCCCACATACTGATGACTAATTACAGAGTTATCTAGAGCTGAATAAAAGGCCAAGAATTATTGTGTTTATGTGAACTCTGACCTGCACTTACGTCATCATAGACTCGCTTAGGATTACTAGACATTGACCAAACAGACCTCACCATGACCCAGGCGGCAATCTGCGCAGCTCAGCAGACGAGTGCGTTAGCAAGTAGCACACAGCCACGCATATCGAGTGCCGATCTGGGCGTGGGACGCTTGCAGGTCTGGAGTTAAAGAAACCTGACACTCTTGACTGCTACAACAAGTTCATTGTTACCTTTGTTAAATTTAAATATTTACCTCTAGATCTATATTATTATTATTGTGAACAGATTTCTCCATTCTGTGTGTTGTAAGAAGCACTAGCAGCTCCTGCCTTTCCTTGGTTTATAATTTCATCAATATTTACCCAGCTGTTTTCAAGCGTTGAGTGAGTTTCCAGATGACAGTATCATTGTTGAATCAAACTATGAAAGGGCTATTTCACAATTTTTATTCCTAGGCAGGTAAATTGTAAGTGAAAAAATTTCCATTTCACAGTAGAAGCGGGCTCTTAAAAGATGAGTTTTTCGGCGGAGACCACTGTGATATAGATTTATATTTTTGTATGTAACATTAGAATGCACATGAAATAAATGTAAATTCTTGATCTAGAGAACTGGAGGATCAGTGCATTAGTGGAGTGTTCACATTACTTGGTATCTGTATCATATCAAATTGCACCAGCTTGAACCATCATCATCTGATTTTATTTGTACCCCTCTCCCCCAAATGCCCCTCTTTTTTAACTTTAACCCCCCAGATAAGTCACTCTCTTTAATTTCTCTAAGAGTATATATTTAAGTTAAGAGTGCAGAATCCTTGTCTTTTGTGGAAAGAGATTTTCACTGTTCATGTTAATTTTCTATATATTGTAATTAAAATAGAACAAGCTTGAGACTAATCAGTATTATTATAATTTAAAACGCCTAAAATCTGTGCTCTGAAGTGGATGTGTAATTCTTTTTATTAAAGGAATGCTACCATTTCACTTTCGCTCACAATCACATTCATTTGAATAAATTTATAAATATCTGTTTAACATAGTGTTATAAGTTGAGGGGGGGTGACACTTTTAGTGACACTTTTTTTTTTTTGGTATATATCGATTGAACATTACTAGACCATTCACCCACTTCTCCCTCTGGTATGTGAAAATATCAGCTGGTGAAGTGACTGCTAGTTTTTGTGAGCAGATTAAAAATTTAATTCAGTTATGAGAGATACAAGATAGTATTTGTTATCAAACTGCACTAGAATTTGATCCCCAGAATTTGTGAAGTCAGATTTGTAGATGCTGAGTTTTAAACCATGCATTTTTCAACCTGAGTCCTTAGCTAATGACCAAACTGAGAAAACTTAGGCTGAGCATGGGTGGTGGGTTGTATTTCAGTCGAATCCTGTCCCCCTCACCCTCCCCTCCCACCTCCTTATTCTTTCTCACTGTGTCACAAATATAAGTTTTCATCAGCTTGCTCCTTCTATCTTTCCTTATTCCTTGCTTAGTTATACTAGCCTTAGTGCAAGATGCTTGGGTCAGATGATGAAATACATGTAGATGTAGCAAGCATGTAGCCTATTTGTAGCACTGTTGGTTAGCTGGACCTGAGAATCAGATGATGAAATACATGTAGATGTAGCAAGCATATAGCCTATTTGTAGTACTGTTCGTTAGCTGGACCTGAGAATCAGATGATGAAATACATGTAGATGTAGCAAGCATGTAGCCTATTTGTAGTACTGTTGGTTAGCTGGACCTGAGAATCAAAACACTGAAAACAAAAAGTCAAATCATCTTGTTATTTTCATGTAGCATTGAATGCTCAGGGGAGGAAATTGAATCAAAATGTGCATTTGGAACACTTGCATTGGAGTCAATGCAGCTGTTTTACTTTTATAGAATTTAAGTCACTGATGTGCTTGTTCCAAAGAAAAAAAATCAGTTCAACTGAAGATCAGCTCATGCAAGTTCAGTTCAAGTGTAATCGACTGCAGTTGTTTAAATGTTTAAAAAAAAGATACGTCTGGACCCCTGGCTTAGCATTATAATATGCAGGGTGAGTCAGAAGCAATTGGACAATTAATGTATGCTTATTGTAATTAACAGACGGCTATTTTTAGATTTTCTATCAATCAGTTATTTAATAGCGGAATATTCTTAGACAAAGCAGTTCATGTGAACACGTCTTTGGGATGTGCTGAGAAACACAGTCTATGCTGAAAAGCTGAGGAATATTCAGCAACTTTTATTACAAGGATAGTGAATTCTTGTACAGAAATCAACGAAGACTTGTGCCGACTTATGTGCTTCTCTATCTTTCATAGAACTTATAAATGTATTGAAGAACCCAGTCAGCATTTCGAGCACTTACTCTGAGAGTTTTCTACATGTTTCTTTAGTGTATATTTGATTTAATAATGGTAATGTTCGACCTAAATATCAATAAATTTTATCACTCAGACTAAAAATGTTCTGACTGCTTGGTTACCTCTGACTCACCTATGCATTATGTTGGATGCGAAAGTTTTAAAATTTGACCTACATATAGTTCTATGTTTTCATTGACTTATTGTAACATTTGCAGATATCTGTTTTTAGTTGAAATGAAGTAGAAGAGACAAGTACACAAAATGGCAGCAAGATACCCAGTACCAAGCTCTTCCTGGAACATGTCGCGGAGTAGCAGCTCCAATTCAGCAGCCAACTTCTTATCATCAGAATATCGTGATCAGATACGTCCAATGGAAACTGGCCGCTTTATTGTCACTAGAGTTCCTGAATCAGTTAGGTCTCTCAGTGAAACTAAGACTAGTGCTACCAGGTCCGTAAGTGATGTAAAAGTAAGAAAACCCACAGCTTCTGACAATGAATCTGTCATTGTACCTGTCAGTATTTTTGATGAGCCTTCTTCTGAGCGTAAGAAGAAAGATGGTGAGTGCATTTTGACATTTTTTTTTTGTATAAGTCGGGAAAGATATCTTTTTTCTAGTATACATATGCAATATGCCATTCCAGATTACATAGTGAAGTATGTGGAAGAAAGGAATCTTGTATTCAATTGGCAGGGGTGAATCTGATTTGTCGTGAAGAATTTTTTTTGCAATTTCAGTTTGTTGTACAGATTCTTTCTTGTACAGATAACTTATTTGCGACAAACTGTCAACTATATGGCCATGTTTAGAAATAGCTGGTTTTTTATTTGAAGAATTAAATTGTAAATGAAAGTAGGCTATATGTTCAGCAACTGCAAGAGCATTGCGTAAAAAAAGATAAATTTCAGTGCAGTAAGTGTCAAAGCCTGTCAATCTGTGTCAGGTTGTGGTTTTTAATGATCTTTTTCAAACAGATGACAGAATTAGCTTGGGTGATTTCAGAGAACACTACCAAGAATATAGGCCAACAGACCTTACTTTGTATCAGGTAAAACTTAATAAATAAAAATTCAGGTTGTAAGGTGCATTGTACCTTTATGTATAATTTTTACAGTGCTGTTCAGTCAGCTCACTTTGTGGTACCTTAACATTCCTCTGTGATAATACTGGATTTTAAATTTGTTTTTTTATCCTGGCCTCTCACTCTTTTTTCTATTAGAAAAGAAAAAAAAGAACAAATAAAAAGACTTGCTGTGAAGATGCCATATTTAGTTTGGCATAGCATTGATAAATAACTCTACTAAGGATGTGAATGTGGTATTTTGAGTTCGGTCACATAATCGAGAAATTTTTGCTCACGCTGATTTGTGTACATGCTCTGCACATCCCAGGCAGCTGTTGACCAGTGGTGAACATACAGAGAAATTCACAAATGTAATCAAATCCATATGTGAGCAATGTTCCCTTGGTCATGTGACCGACCTCCGAATACCTCATTGAAACTCAGAGATCAGTTTTAGGGCACTGCCGTCTCACTGCGGTCCTTATGGCGACCTGGTACATATCGATTACTGTAAAATGAACTAGAGTAACTCCTGGCCCTAACCTGTTGGGACCCTCGGCTGTGCATACCGCCGAAGCAATAATTGTAGTATTGATATGGGCACTAGTTCATTTTACAGTAATTGATGTGTGCCGGGTCACCGTAGGGACCACAGTGAGAAGGTAGTGCCAGTTAGAAGAGGTTAGAAGAAGGCTGTGTTGGATGCCAGTGTAAGATCTTTGTAGTAATGGTGATACAGAGGTCAGGTTGGGAGAATACATGTTCATAGCTTTCTTTTTTGCTTGCTGACACATTTTTAGAGTAATTTCAAAGCCTGTCATTGAAAATACAACTTGATTTGACTGAGACAAAATGAAGACGTTGAGATTTCTATTCACCAAGAAGAGCAGCATCTTAGAGAGATTGATGTTTCTCTCTCTTGGAAAAGATAGATGATAAGACAAGATAAATTTGTTTTTGTCTTCAAAAAGAAAATTGAAAACTCCATTCACAGTTGACCAGAGACTATAATATGTAGATGCACCCACACTTGTACAAGGACAAAAATATCACATATGGCATCGGAATAAGGTAGACTAAAAAAAAATTTCCTCAGCTTGATAGAGGTAGTGTTGATGGCAGAAGTGAATTTCTGTAACACTCACGATTAGTTTTTACATGAAACAAATGTTCACTTATGTGACTTATTTTTGGAATCTTTCAGTTTATTGTAAAGTGAGTGCATAGTCTTTCTGAATTATGTTAGGCTTTGATATAAAAGCCATCATGATTTCCTTTCATAGTTTTATTCACTTTTGTGATATATTTATTTATTCCGCATTTATCATGCTCACATATGGTCCATACAAAAAATAGTTTTATTGCCCCATGTATGGTGTCAACATATATTTCCAGTTGGCAGTTCTCAATAACCCCACTGTACTTTCAACAAGTTTATTTCTCAAAGAGACAATAGCTTCATTACTGTTGTTGCTGGGATCAGGTGATGATGTACAGGGTCTGGTGGTTCCTTAGGTTTGAAATATTCTGGGTTTGCAATGTTATTGTTTTATCAGGATGAAATGGGAAATGTGGATTCTATCCAACACATTGTTCAAAGAACAGTTGGCAGTGTGAGACATCTCGATGAAGAAGGCATTACACCAAAGAAAGAAGTAAGTTTGTACATATAGGTGCAGTTTGTTTACTCATTTTGTTTTCTTTTGTTAATTGTAATGATTAATTTTGTGTGATTAATTTTGTTTTAATGTTTTCCATTCAAAATTAGTGCAAGTCACAGTCAGTGGCTTTGATGGCTGTCCATTTTAATAAAGAATTAGTTGTTTATGAAGCTGATTATAATATATTCCGAACATTAATCTTCCTGAACTTCAGAACAATTTAATGTTTCACATATTATAGTAAGATCAGGTCTGATAGAGTTCATTCTAGTAATGATGCCATGAGAGAGCTTGTGTGATCTGTGAAATGAAGAGAGGGAATGTTTCTGTGACACAATATTAACTGATTTGTTTTTGACGTAAATGTTCTGATGGAAAGGAGATGCAAGGGACGACTATCATCACAGTCTTGAATAATAGACTGATGATCTGCAGCCCAATTTGCCACTTAAAGCCAGGCCTGCAACAGGTCCATATTTTCATAAGTGACAAGTCAATATCTAATCAGCTTAGGACATACTGATGCTGTTAGATCAGAAGTGAAGTAAATCTTTATGAGAATAAGGAACATAGATTAATAATAATGTTGTAGCTCTTCAATTGGGGTAATGATGTTGATATGGTGTTGCTTATTCAGATTGGAAATATAGATTTCATCACTCTTTTTTATTCTTGAAATTTCATCTGCTGAATTCCACCACCTTAACCCCTTGGATACCTTTGTAATGTATCATGTTCTCAGCACATTTTGCTGCTAGGTTTGTTATGCTAACATACCTACACATCACAGAGATAATAATAGCAATCACTTATATGACATATGCTATGGTATATGACAGATATGCTACAAGGCATATTTGCAAGGGCTTCTTTGAGACTTTGAATACAATTTGCCTGTAATTTTTGGTTTCAGTATAAAACATCAGGCAGATAGAGGCTACAGAGAAACTAAAAAACTGTTTGATGAGTTTGCTAACAGACTGTCCTTCTGGGAAACTAGCAAAGCCTAAAACAGGGATATCATATATATATAACGAAAAGGTTGTGATAGAGACATTAGGTATATCTTCCCTTTGTATTTTAGCCTTTGGCAGAGCAGCACCCTTGTTTGAGCATATGTGTCCTCCATTCTTGCTTTAACATTTTTTGTAGCAGATAGCACTAAAAAAATCATTCCACCAACAACTCCCAAATGCATTTCTAGAAACTAGATTGCAATTAGCCAGCTTTTAGTCAAGTTATCCTATGACTGTATTTTTTTTTTTCATGTTCTCCAATGCTGCTCTACTGTTATAGAGTAGATAGAACTGAACGAATCACTTTGTTAAACCATTCATAGAGATTCAAAGTCTTAGAAGGCTTCAGATCAGGAACCCCAGAAACAAGTGTGAAAAAGCTCTGTCTTTTTTTCTTCTTTGATTTGACAAACTATTTTTTTTTTCACTTTGTCCTGTAATGTTGTGACTTTCAGAAAGCCAACCTTGGGACTTTCTTTGGCGTATTCTTACCCTGTTGCCAGAATATCGTGGGTGTCATCTACTTTGTTCGTGTACCTTGGATTATTGGATGTGCAGGAATACTGGAGGGAGTTCTGATTGTGTCAATATGTAATCTTATGGTATGTCTTTGAGAAAAGCATGTGGGAAGCTGACTTTAAACTTTTGTTTTCTGAATGTTATTCTGGAATTGAAGTTTTGATAAGAAAATCATAAAGAATTGTATGATGAAGTTGAGCATTTTATCCTAGTGGGTATGGGGTTTTATTTTGTATTCTATTCTTGGGATATTCTTTTGTATTCCGTTTGTTACACTGATAGGGCCATCACGTTTCCTAAATTTTTGTACAATGAGAACAGTAGTTGGCAATGAAATATGCACAGTGCATACATAGTACATGCTGGCTGCAAAAGTGAAATATAGAAGTTAAAGAAAAGGTGAGAATTTTATAGAGGCTAAGACAGTCTGAATGTGTGAATCCTCTAATAATACTAACTAGAATTATATATTGATGTCTATTTATGTAATAGGGCCTGCGAAAACATATTGATCTTTCCAGATTGTCTCCATAAAATTCTCAAATGTTTGTGTGTATTAGACGATTTGAAGAATGATATTAAGAGAGGTAAGTTGTCATTTCAGGATATTTCTGTTCGAAAAAAAAAAAATCCAAAAATAAACTTACATTGACAGAGTGTTTGCACAGCCGTCTCAATGAGTGCTATCGCCACCAATGGGAGAGTGACTGCTGGAGGAACTTACTTCATGATATCCCGATCTCTTGGCCCCACCATTGGCGGATCTGTGGGCTTGCTCTTCTTTATGGGAACATCTATATCTGTAGCTATGTATTACCTTGGAACCATAGAAGTGCTTCTGGTGGGTTTGCTGTTTCGTGGCATGTAGCTTTTGGGAATTAGATATTTATCAAAGGGATCTAGAAAATGGAGTAATTTCAGAACTTATTTAGATGTTATTTGGGACACAGATAATTTTATTTTTATTCATAGTCACAGTTTATCGATTTGAAAATGGTAGAATTAAATTTTCTGATATTCGTCAGAAATGTATTCATTTTCAGAGCATTCTGATCCTTTTTCCCCCTCGGTTAGGTATTGAATTGCATTGAGGTGGTAGAAATGCAGTTGTTGTGATATTGGATCATCGCCATCAAACACTGTGGTTGATTAGTTGTGGGGGGTAATTGCTAGTAGGTAATGTGCTTTGTGGATTGTGGTGGTTATAGTAGAAGCTATAGAGACACCTATGTCTGATGTTCAAGACAACTACTCTAGTCTGAAGTCCAGTCATTCAATACAGCAAATACATAGGTAGGAGATGGAACAAAGGAGTGATTATAGTTTATTGTAAATTTGTGATCATCATTAGATGTAGTATTAGCCTCTGCAGAAGTATAGTAATATTGTGTTTTTCAGAAAAAAACAACGCATAAGTTGGTACCAATGAGCAAAGTTCTTAATTTGATAATCATATGTAAGATTACCTAAGTGGTTGAGTTCATATAAAATGCATCTTATATTGAGTACACAATACATTTAGCATAGTTGAGAAAAATATGATTGTGATAGTGATAACAAGAGCATCAAGAGTCTAAGTCAGTTGTTGTCTTACTGTAGGTCTTTTCAAGTTTGTTGCGAAAATCACATTTGGACTGTGGATCTGCTGTATTCATGAAGCAAATGATGATGGCTAGGAGGGGAAGTTGATATAGCGTAACACTTTTTGCAGAGTACTGGACACAATCACACAGGGAAATGAAAAAATTAAGAGTCCTGTTGAAGAAATAGAGGCTAGATTCATTCTGTCATTTTATATGAAGAGTCACCTCAGTGTGAAGTGAAATAATTTGTATAATTTACCTTATCAAACTTACTTTTTTCATCAGAATTATATTGCACCTCAGTTGGCTGTGTTCGGTACCAGTTCGATTGATCCTGGTCGACTGAATGACTATCGCATGTATGGCACCATCTTGCTCATTTGCATGGCTACGGTTGTATTCATAGGTGTCACCTGTGTTGCACGCTTTGCTTTTTTTGCTATCCTATTCCTAGTGGCAGCGCTGCTCAGCGTGATGGTTGGAATTACTGTTTCATCCATACAGCCTGCTGGAGCTCATGGACCAAGGTAGGTGAAAGCTGCTATCTTGATGAATATGACCAGATAAACAATCGCACTGCAGAGGAATGATTTTTTGTAAATAGAATGCAATTTCTTTCATTTTACAGCGGCCATTGTGTGCAATTTGCAAATTCTGTATGGGTATACTATGAAAACTGAAAACCATTTTCATGACAATATTTTCTTTATCAAACCAATAAATGATAATGTGTGCTCATGAATATGCAGTAGTGATATCTCAGAGCAATGTATTCTGGAACACCACATTTCCAAATGTAAGAAAGTAAGTGCTAAAAGATTAGAAATGAATCTCAAATGTCTCTTTCCTTGATTTAGACAAATCCATTCCACAACTGACCATGCTATTCATTTTAGTGATGACAACAACCAGTGGCGTCATGCATATGGTGATGGGTGGGGATGGAGTTTATCATTGTAAAATCCACAGAGGATGAAAGAAAACTCTCACTCCAACCAAAATGGACCTTGTCACCATGTGACACATAGCCAGTCCACATCTCATAATTTTTAGTGTTGACAAATACATTTGCTTGCATAAACTTGGAAAATGGAGAGTGAAAATGCGCAGACTTAACTAACTTGTTTTGTAGATTGATATAAACTTGCAGCAGATTATAATTTACCCAAACTTTTTTCATCAGGGTGTGTGCACTGGGGAATCGCTTGATCAGATACAGTTTAGCACATCCCAATAACACTTGGCAGTGCCACAAGAATAAAAATGGCTCAATCTACAATGCATATTGTAGCACAATGAATGAGACAGAAAAATGCGAAAAATATTTCATGGAAAATGAATTGAGATTGATTCCAGGTGTTCCAGGATTCAGCCCAACTTTAGTGAAAAGTAAGTTATTTCGTTTTGTTATCCATATGCATTTGTGATCTGTCTATTCACAATTAATGGGCCACTCATTAGATAGCCCAAGCATGGGATCTTATCCCTTGGCAACTGACTGATTTCAGTATACAAGTATAATACTTCAGCTCCTAGCTTTCTGTCTTTCATCAGAATTAATGGAAACTGTGGATTTAACTTTATGTCTCAGCCATTTCAGCTTCTTGCTTCCAATCTCTCATCAGAATTAACTGGAACTATGGATGTAATTTTATTTTTCATTTCAGGCTGGTATGGCATATGTTTAGGTCAGTTCCTGCAGATATATGTGTACATGTTTCGATACAGACCTACTTGCACATGACCATATCTGGATTGAATCTATTAAAATGCATTTATTGCCCAATCATATGTCTATCTTTAGTCATGCCACAAAAAAAAAAATTGTTTTGTTTTTCTTCTGTTGTACAGTGTTGTGGCAATCATGATATATTACCATTTTCAGTATTATTTAAGTTTGCAATAACATTATTGTGTCACTTCTGCCAGTGGGACTTGTCTCCTCCTTTTATCTTTGTCTGCCACCAGATATGCTCTCTGCTGATGTCATGGGGATGGGCACTGAGTCAGAGAACAGGGTTTAAAAAAACAGACTATTTTGTCACCACTCTACAACAGTGGCCTAAGTCAGATTTGTGCTTAAAAGCAGTTGTTGTCTAATGGCATGAGTACTGTCAGATAATGTCACTGAAAAAAAAGAAAAGTACCAATAAATTTACTTATTAATTTTGTAAAACCATATTGGCAAAACTCATTCAGTGACTTGTGCTAGCAAATATTGTTCTCAATATCTCAGAAATGCTGAAAATGATTTGTGCCATTATCACACAGCAATGAAAGTTTTTATCTGTACAGTATGTAATGTTCTGTTGGACAATTTCTACAACGGGTGCACGCAATAGCTCACTTCATTTACGAGTTTTGGTTGTTTGTTTTGTTTTAAAGCTGCTGGTGCTGTTGTGCCAGCAGAAATCAAGATGGAGAATGGACCAGGAAATAGCATATGAAAATGAGACTTAGGATGGTTGCCTTTGGAAGGAAAACATTACTCTATTTGGGCACTTTGAACAGGTGGAGCAGCCAAAAAACGATTCAAAGTTTGCCTCTCTATTAGTCTGTGTGCCACAGAAATGAAACCGAGAAACGTGGTCTTTTGTCATTGGTATAAAAATATGGCAGGATAATTTTCAACCAGAGATTGATATAATTTACTTCAGTATGGTAGAAAAAATCTACTTTTAGATATTAAGAGTTCTTCTTATCACACGGAGGCAATACTAACCGTTTGTTTCTTTTTTTTTTTCTTTTCTTTCTTTTTTTTTTGGGTTCCTTTTTTTTTATTGCCCATTAGAAACATTGTACAACTCGTATACAGAGGAAGGTAACATTCCAGCTACAGATGTGAAAGCTGACCCAGCCCGTGAACTGGTAACAGACATTACTACCAGCTTTGTTGTCCTGATAGCCATCTACTTCCCCTCTATCACTGGTGAGTCAACAGCCTGTTGTCATTATTTTCATAAGAGATATGGTAGAGAAGTGGTAGAGAAAAGGTCATATATAATGCTGCCCATTAAAAAAACACGCTGGATTCCAGCATATTTTGATGTGGCGATATAATTCATAGTATTTTATTAGTACATAATATTGCTGTGGCTATATCTTGCATAGTACCATCCAAATCATCTTAGGCTAAGTTATTCCTTGTCTAATTAGCAAAAGTTCCATTGTATCTATATTGTTCTCTACCTCATTGAACTTCCAGACATTGTTTATTACAGGTGTTGAATCTGGATCAAATTACTCCGGCGATTTAAAAGATGCTCAGTTGTCAATTCCATGGGGAACCATGTCAGCTGTAATTGTGACTTCTTCTCTGTGTATCCTTTTTTAGTTTTTTAAAGTAGTCTTCATTTAAGGGAGGATATGGGGAAGGACAGGGTCCTGAAAATAAGGTTTTGGGATCAAAACATCCACATTGGGGTTTTGCTATTTTTGGACACACTGAACTCATCAGATGTGAGAAAAATGTTTGGGGCCTGGAAACATCTGCTTCATGCTCCAAAACGGCACCAATATGGCACCACTAAAAAACTGTAGAAAGATCATGAAAATTCAGTAGCGATTTTCTCAAAATCGACGTTTTCTGCACTTTTTTCCTTAAGGCTTTTTTATTTCTGAAATAATTGATTTGAAATTTGAATAATATATATTTTTCATAGCATATGTTACTGTAATATGTATCCATTTTTCTAAATCTTATTCATGTTTTCAAAGGAAAATTGGATATTTGGCAGAAATTTGAGAACAATACAGAGCTGTCGACCCACATATTTCAAACATTTATGGCAAACATTGTATGGTTTATAACCAAAAGTCAGATGCATATTATCTTTCATATAAAGCTAGCTTGTTACTGTGCCAAATTCCAAACGATTATATTGAATACTCTAGGAGCCTTAGCATTTTGAAAATAGCTAATTTTCAAGATGCAAAATCCAAGAGAATAATAGTAATAGAGAGCATTTATATAGCGCTTATTCCTGTGTAGCACGGGCTCTAAGCGCTTTAGGATCTAGTATTACCCCAACAGACCCATAGAAAACACTCTTAAACGCTCTCAGCTTCCTGGGAAGCATACAGGGCAGCTGCCTATTAGGCGTTCAAATCCTTATCAGTTTAACAATATCAATCACTTCTATAGCCAGGTACTCGTTTAACCCTGGGTCAAGTCAGAAAATGTGTGTAAATTGTCTTTCCCCGAGGACAAAATGTCAGGACCAGTAAGGATTCGAACCCGGAACTTCAGATTCCGAGTCTGACAGTCCTACTGCCAGGCCACTGACACTAATACATGTGGTGGCATTATCATGGCAACTGGACACAAAACGAAAATTCGTTTCCAAACTTTTCCTCTAATTTGAGCGTGCTGAATCCAAATTTATAGCTTAGAATGCCCCTAGTTCCACCTTTTAAAGACTCACTTCCCGAAGTTGTGAGACACGTTATTTAGTTTAACTATAGTTACAGTTAAGGGGATAAACCCATCATTATTCTTGCAATTTTGTTCTTTATATTGGATGTAATGGCTGGACATCCATTATGGCCACTTAATAAGTAGAGTTAGATATGACACAAAGCAAAATTCACCCTTACAAAGGAATTTTGCCTTTTCTTCAGCATCAGGCTTCATATAGATCTAGTGTAAGGCTCTGTGATATTGGAATGGCAGTCTCATAATTTGCTTTTCATGCTTATGTCATCATTGATGTTGCAGTATGTGCTCAAGAACACAACATATCCATGCCTTGTCTTTTTTGTCAGCCTTTATCCTCATAAATCCATAGAAGAAATTGTGAATTATTTTCCTGACAACTGCCTCCAGACATAGGTTCTGTTGTTATGATGGGAGGCTCAGTTGAGGGCTTGCTGTTGCGAGACAAGTAAAATTTTTTTTTTTTTTGTACAAATAAAAGATCCTATAAACTCTTCATGTTCACCTACGAAAACTTTGCTCCCATTAGAATCTGTTGGATATCATGTACGTTGAAACCAGGTTGTTGTGAGACAGGTAATGTACAACTTTTTAGGTGAAAAAAAAAATGGAAGCAGATTCTGGAAGTTGGCATTATACAAAACATTACTTGATCTGGAATCAGTTGGACTCCAATTTGTCAAATATCTTTAGAGTCAAGTATGTTCATGTTGCCGAGACCGCTTTTTTTATTATATAGCTTCAGTTATGACATGACATTATTGTTAAAATCATTACATAAAGAAGACACACTCACAATTCTCTGATTCTGTCTTGGAAACTTAACAATGCCCTTTTTTTTTCTGTTATGTAAATTCTGTTTTGATAGTTACATTCAGCTGCCCACAATATATCGGTGGTGAATTTCAGCACCATATGAGTTGTTATTAATTATGTTGTATGTTATGTGTTATGTTCTTTTATTAAATAAACATATACAAAAAAGGAAAATACTGAGAGAAAAATATGAGCCTTGTTTGTGCACTCGTTGTCTTACAGATATGGAGCCAGCATCAGCCCTAGTGGTGATCTGGTTTTGTCCCTGATGGCATGGCCGTCCAAATGGGTAGTATTGATTGGATCGCTGACTGCTACAATTGGAGCAGGACTGCAAGCACTGGCAGGTAAGGAACTGACCACAAAGGATGAGTTAGTTATCCATGATGAACAATCAGTTGAATCTGATAAGAGATGGGGCTGAATTCTGTTCTTCAGTGAGGATAGCTGGGCCAGCACCTGTGAGATATTGCATGTGCATGAGATGCAACACAGTGAAATCAGGCGCTCATTAAACCAAGACAGCCAGAGAAATTGCGTATTTTTCAACAGCAAATGAATTTTTAACTCCTTTTTCTATCCTTCACAGAACCTTCTATATCAATAAAAAAATGCATTTCAAAGTTAAATTTACTGAAGTAGATTGAGTGAAAACCCCAAAATTGTAATTTAGTGGCATGGCCTAATGAAGTGATGGCCTAACAAAAGTGATTGACCATTTTCTAAATTCAGCTGAAACCGCAGGTCACCCCCATTGTCTTTAATGGCCAATATCTCAACCTATACTTAAGGTAGAATAAACATTTTTTCACACACGGAAAGGGAAATGAATACTCTTCACAATGATACCAATAACTCCATATACTTAAAATTTGATGAGGGCCTGATTCATTGTGCCACATATCATTTGATTGACAGTCATGACTGATAAAGTCCAGCCTAGCACTTTGTTTTCTCTAGTACTGAGTAACATCATGTGCAATCTCAGGCCAAAATTTGATGTTCTGAAGTGGCTGCATACTGGGCAGTCAATGGAATACAGCAGGTTGGTTCTGGTCTTCATTGCTGCATACTTTTCCACTTGGATGCTCCAATTTTGTAAACTTCTCTTCCCTAGTAAATAGCTTGCCTCCATTCATACCTGTTTGTGGCCATGATTTCCTGTTTGATACCTCACTGAGATCAAAGTGCTCTAACAGCTGGCTCATGAGGTGTGAGTTTGTGAAGTAAAAGACAGAGAGTAAGGTTGCAAGATAAAACAAATAAATTGTAATTTAAACTTCATTTTTTATTCAATTTCATCGTGTGTAAAAATTTAGTTTGTTTAAAGTTTGAAGAAAACATTTTATTTATCAAATCCTAGGACATGACGAAGGCATTTTGACATTATACATCAAGTTATGAGGTGTTAAGATTATGATAGATATATCTCCCGAGCTGGCTCATCATATTCTGTTTCTGCCATTTCAGGAGGTCCACGTTTGCTGCAGGCCATTGCTGATGATAACATCATCCCTAACCTTATCTATTTTGCCCATAAATGGAGAGGTGAACCGGTGCGGGGATTAATGGTCACCTTCTGCATTGCAGAGCTAGGAATCCTGATTGCATTCCTGGATTACGTTGCGCCCATTGTGACAATGTTTTTCTTGATGTGCTATGGTGCCATCAACTTCTCTGTGACATTGCAGTCCCTGCTCAACACACCACACTGGCGGCCAAGTTTCAAATGTTATCACTGGAGTCTCACATTATTTGGTACAGCTCTTTGTGTTACCACAATGTTCATCTGTGACTGGGTGTATGCTTTGATAGCAATCACAATTGGCTTACTTCTTCATCATTATATTGAATATAAAGGGTGAGTTTGTTTCTGTTTCGCCCATTCTGTCTGGAATAAATTTCCACATTCTTTTAGAATTAATTTTCTTTTGAGAAGACATGTATGTTACATGAATGTAATATGCAGTTGGTTTTAGATGTAGAAACCTGATATGTAATATTATGTGATATCACATGACTGATAAGAGATCAGTGAACACAGAAAAATTTGGGTTTTTGTAGTTTCTACTTCATTTAGGTATAAATAAGTGTGAATATGCTGATGGTGTCATAGACTGATTGATGTCGTTATCACTTACTTTCACTTTCATCACTTTTACTAAAACTGTGTAACCGAAATCACTATCATAGATAATATCGTGCATGTAGATGTAATTCTTAGAGTCTTATGTAGTTTGAGAGGTTTCACTGGGAGAAAAAACTTGCATTTCCTTTTGTTCATTTCTACCTCGAGAACTAGGGCTATACAAAAAAAGAAGGGGTTTCACAAACCTTAAACTTTCTGCAGTCAAATATCGTGCTAAACACAATAAAACCAAAAGTAAACTGTTAAGCATATCATAAATAAGGAATTTTATGCGAGTATTTTGCAAAATCTTGATTGAAATAAGCAGTGACTTCATTAAATGTATGTATTTAAAAAAAAAAAAGAAGAAGAAGAAAAAAATTAATGACTGTCATCATTCAGGAAGACACGTGTAAAATTGGTGACTTAGTCATCACAACAGATGGAATGAGTTAAAGAATAAAGAAAGAAAGAAAAGCCGTTGATTTTGCAGTAAAATTTACATTATAGGTTTTTCCAGGCAGTTATGATCAGTTTGTGGTATTTTAGATATGCTTTGTGATTCTCATTCTGTAAATTACCTTTTAAAAAAATTGGCTTAGCAAGCAGCACTCCAGATAAAGTTTGCTGTCCAAATTCTGCCAACAGTTGTATAACAATAAATGAAATGGATAATTAGGAGGTTACAGCATATTCTTATCTATACTATAGATCTGCTACAAAAAACCATAAAAGGCTTATGGGCTAGAAAACTACAGAATGAATCCATGCAAAAAATGGCACACAACTTTTTGCATAAAGATCTGTTTCTACTTACATAAAGCCAAAAAAGCTTACTATGTTTGATGTTATTCTAAAAAAAGGCGATAATAATTGAAAAATAAACTTATGAGAGAGTTTGATCCGAATTGTACATTCAACAGAATGATGCATTCAAAACACCAAACACATTTTCTTTGAGTAACATTCAGTTTAATCATTCAAAACACAAACATTGAGTGTGCACGCTTGCCATTCACTTTGAGTCGCATCAGGGCAGTATCGGTTTGACCTATATTTTAAAAAATTTCCCAGGAAGGTCGTGGGTTTCTGGTAGTCATGCTTGGATGTTGTAGAATTGTCACTCAGTTAATCTGTTGACCTACCCAGAGAGCAGTACATTATGCTCAAGAGGACAAAGTACAAGAATCATAACTCATTCTGTTACCTCCTAGATGTTCTTTCACTGATTCCATACACGAGCTAGAACAACAAAACACAGACAGTCAATTGAGGAGCACTTGAAACAGTACTATATCCTGTCTTCTCATAGAGCCGAGAAAGAGTGGGGTGATGGTATCACAGGCCTGTCCATGACCGCAGCTCTCTATGCTCTCAGCCATATGAAACAGGATTTTAAACACACCAAGAACTGGAGGTACTACATCTTTCTTCAGTACATACACAAAAATTGTATCCTTCTTTTGTGAGAATAATGTTAGCCACTATAACTTTTGAGATGTCATAAATATATAATGTGCAAACATTTTTTTTGCTTTAAATGATGTGCTTTTAAGCCTGATCAAATAGCAGCTTATGACAGATATTTAAAAGTTAAAATATCATACTATGTTATATCCGAATTTCATAGTTTTTCAGCAGTTTTGGATACGGACTACTTTCGAAATATCATTTTCATAGCAATCACCGTTTGTTCCAATGGCGAAACTTAGTTGCAAGTTTGGGGTGTGGAAAAGTTGTCTGAGGAAATGATGAATATGAACTGAATAACTTAAAGTTATGATTATAGCAGTATCTTACTAGAATTTCCTAGAAAAATGTGTATGTGGTTTGTTACCATCATTAGGTACCCTGCATCATGGTGTGCTTGGTTTGAGATGATTCTACACTGGAAGTATTCTCATATCTTTCTTAAATGTCAGTTCTCCATCACACCTTTAGTTCTGTCTGGTGCATCAGTCCTTTGCTCTTTACATATTTATAGATATTTTTTTGCTGTGAGGAAATGCAAGATTTCCTTTCTCCCAATATGGCTTAAAAATGTTTTACATACATATGTGTGTTTTCATTCTAGTGGCCATAGCCAATACAATGATGAGTAATGTCTTATAGACCACAGATTCTAGTTCTTTTGAAGATGATCGACCCATTGGAGGGTCAGACAGAGTTCACAGCAGAAGACTTGTCACTTGTGATGTTGGCTGACATGATGAAAGAAGGTACAGGGTTTTGATTTTGTTTTTAAAATTTCTATACTGTTTAATGGGTACTCTCTGTCTTTATTCTCTCTCTCTCTCTCTCTGTTTTTTTTGGGGGGGAGGGAGGGGGATCCAGAGCAGACATGGATGACCCTCAATCACCAGTCCTCCATAACCGCTCAGTCAGTGTGGTGGATTTTGTTGCTGGATGTGTACCTGTTCAAGCTGTCCACATAAGCTGTTCTCTGTCCTCCTCTACTCTTCTCTTCCAGTATGTTTCACATATGTTTTTCCAGCTTATTTCTCCTGCTTATGTGTATAAAAAAACTTTCAGTTGCTCTGTCTGCTTAATTTAATTAGGAATCATTTACAGGTGGCCATTGTCAGGACCCCCACCTTTGTTTTTTTCTCTCTGTCCAAAATATTTTCATTATTGCTCTCGCTCCACTTCGGCTGCTTCTGGTTGTCAGTCTGTGTCTTTCCTTGAAGTCCGTCTCTCACCATCTGTATAAGGGATAAAAAATATGAAAAGAAACAGCAAACTACTGAAATTGCTGAATTATAAAACACACATCAGTGGTATGGGACCCTGTGATCACACACAAGCATGAATTACAGAAATCGTAGGTTAGATTAGAGCCTGTAATTGGTAGACAAATACATAGCTGCCATCCTTTCATTTGTCTACCAGACATAGAGCTACACCTTTACACATCACATCCAGCCTCTGTTAAATTTGACTTTCACTCTGACGATACTGCAACCCACCCTTTTCTTTTGATCATGGAAAAACGTACATTGGAGTCGCATTTTGCTGTAGAAAGTTCGTAACACGATATATTTGGAAATGAAAGGCAACATCAGTTTCAAAATAATTTTGTAATTGTGATATAATTATTATTTATTTCATCTCATTATGTATTTTTCTGCGTTCATCAATTCCTCAGGCAAAGGACTGACAATGTTTGCAACAATTATCAAAGGGTATCTGAGGGATTATGTGAAAGAAAAGGAAAAAATCAAGCAGGTGATTTGTTAAAAATATGTGAGGTGTTCAGTGAAAACACAGCATATGTTGCTGGCATTCATTCTGAGTAATGATGAAAAAGCCAAGCTCAGGTCTAAATTTAGACCTCTTGAGATTTGGCACCAGAATATTCCTTAAGGGGGGGGTGGGTCCTGAAATGTGGATTTTGCTAAAAAAATGCGATTTTGGACTTTTGTTTTCTCTTAATAGCGCTGCCTTTTCTGCGTATAAAAATGGTATCAAAAAGTGGGTATGTCCATTCTAGCGTGTTTGACCAATGGTCATTGAACGTTAGGCCTAGTCTACAGTCAACCAGGATTTGGCTCCATCTGGCTGCTGCATGCAGTCGCAGATCATCACTGTTTGATTATATGTAGGCAAAGAGTGCATAAAACACTTGATTATGACCTCATCTA
>JBCEWB010804016.1:2771-16352 GCA_039654565.1 Peronia peronii | reverse complement strand
TCCATTTTGTCATACACATGCAGAGTTTGAAATTCAAATGATGAAAATTAATACTTTGCCAGAGGTTTCAATTAGTGCTATAGAATTTTCCCCACGTTTTGGCAAATGGTCATATAACATTTATTACATGCAAAATAAATCAGCTACCATTTGGTACTTTCGCATTACTGACAATTAAAATATGACTATTTATATTAAAAAGAGGGGTAGTAAACTAATAAAAATTTGTAACACAAGAAGAGAAAACATGAGAGACATAAAGACGATTATAATAATTATATATAAAATATGAAAAGAAGACTGGAATAAAGAACAATGAACTGACATATTCAGTATTTTCATCACAGGACTAGCCCAGATCTGAGGACAGAAGTTGACTGTTGTGTAGCACACTGGCAACCTGTGAGGTATTTTGGCTATGAATCCCTTCTGACCTACCTTGGTGGTGGCAATACTGTTGACAAAACTGACTTGCTGGAAACCTTTGTCACTCTGAGCCACTGCAATCTCCCATCTCTCATTCACAGCCTCGTGCACCAGCTTGAGTGGAGCCCCGGCATCGTCTGTCTTGTCCTTCAGGTACAGGTCAATGTAGTCCTTGAAACCTTTCACCTGAACATCCGAGGTAACATTCATTATAATCACAATAAAAGACTATGTGACAAAAATAGTCAACATTACCTTTAAATTTAATAGGCATCATATTCTATGAACACAACTTTCATCAACAAAATTTTAAAATAATTAGCAGAGAAATGAAATAATCATGACTTTAGCAGCATAAGTGAGATAACTAGTATTAGGGACAAACACTTCACCCTGAAACAGGGGGTGAAATTTATATGTGACAAACTAAAGTGAAAAAAAAATTAAAACATCTTGAAGTAAAACTGACAACATTCATCCCCTCCTGCCCACATTCTAAAAGCAGACAGAGTAATCAATATGATGAAAATTTAGTTATCTTTGATTTTCTCACAACACTATTCAGAACTTGCCGTTTCTTCAATTAAATATTCCTTATGGTTAGACTACATGAACAGTGACGTTTTCAAAGTTTGATAAGATAACTCAATCAAACCTGGAGGTCTTGCAAGTTCTATTCTTATTAAGGCTAAATATTGTTTCATGCTGCTTGAGGAGATGATAATCCTGCTTCTAAGTTTAGATTGGGGAAAAAAAACAACAACCAACCAAAGATCCAAAACTTACAGGCAACCGCTTGCCATTGAGGTAAACCTTGACTCCCTTGGAACTGGCAGCCACATCGTAAGCCCTGCGTGTGAACAAGGCAATCACATCCTCGTCTAATTTCTCCATCTTGAACTTCTCAAGGTCAGGATAGAATGTCACAGAGGTGAAGTCTGATTCTTTGGCATCGGTGATTGTGGGCTCTTTTGTCTTGGACATGTTGTCTGTCCAAGTCTGGAACGAAAGCCAATGATTTTTATTTTTAATTACAGACAATTTTAATGATCTTCATAGTATATTTGTCCTTGAAAACATTTGCAGTATAGACCTTCACCAGCACTCTTTACCTCAACAATATATCAAAGATGAATATTTCAGCGGTGATACTACCAAATGTATCAGAAGCAATTACATAATGAAGATGAATGAACAATTACAGTAAAAAATGTTCATACATTGGTCTCATAATTCACTATTTATAGCCACCTACAATCTTGAGTTCCCGTTCTTTCAGAATTCATACCAGAAGTATGGTCTATCAAAAAAAAAAAAAAAAAAAAAATTAACACAAAGCTTGAGATGACAGTTAGTGTGCCCCTGAGATAACTTCCCGCTGGAGATTGAAAAGCGAAACATATACCGTAACAGTTAGTGCTGCATCATGGTCATCTCTATTCTAGACAAATGCAAACAGTATTGATACCTGTTTAAAAGCTTTCTTGTAATCTTTTGCTGAGGTCTCTACAATGAACTTCTTGCTGAAGATGTTGCACAGTTTGGCACCATAACCATTCCTACCACCTGTGATGAATAAAAGTTTTCATAAGAGTCATTAGAGGCTAGTAAAAGGCAACTAAATTGTGACAATAATAATGATGGGAGTTATAAATAATAAGAAATAACTAAAATGGAAATAAGCTAAAAGACAATGAGAGTTAAATTCGTCTGGCAATCTGGCTATTTATTTTAATCTCTTACATCGAACATCTGATTAATTAGCTGATGGACTGACTGGGCATCATTTAGTAGCACATGAGCTTCATGGCAGCTAAGTCTGACATCTACACCACTAACAGGAATATTATTACAAAAGTATATAAATTAGGCATATATATATATATATATAAATGAAAGTGTACCTGTCACTTTTTTCTCACTGTCGTCATAGTTACTGGATGTCAACAGATGGCCAAAGATCATGGTGGGTACAAACATCTTTTCAGTCTTGTGCTCCACAACAGGAATTCCTTTCCCATTGTTCCAGACTTTGATCTTGTTGGTTTCACTGCAAATAAAAAGCAAACAATTTGCCATTAGTTCACTTTCCCCCTAAATTACATCATTCAAAGGAACTGTCAGGATCTTACATGTGTAGAAGGATGAACTATGCACCAATGATTGCTTCATCAACTTCATGTTTTCATGTCCTCAGTAATATCACCTTCACGGGTTAAACTGATTCTAGGGCAAGAGACGCTGCCTTGATGCAATAGGGAATAAATAAAAGAAAACAATAACTCACGGATCCAACTCAATCTTGATACAGTCCATTTTGGGATCTCTCTGTTTGTTGTCCGCTGCATTGACTGTTGAACAAAAATCAAACAGTGCTCAAGTCTCACACGATAAAGATTAGAAAGGAGTTTTTCATTCACCACTGAAATCAATGAAACTGGTTACTTCATTCTGAGATGGAAAATTTGTGATTCATCTGCTGGTGATGTCAATCTTATATTGTTTACTGACTGACAATTCTCTGTCATTCCCTCTTCTGCTACAATAAATAAGCTGGATATGAGAGGAAAACATTGTACATTTACTATGACATGCCTTCTATCATCAAACAAAATGATTTGTTTTTAATACACAGCTTTTTGCAGAGGAGTAACACATGGTCATGAGTCCCTTTTATAAATTAAAGCATAAAAAGGTAAAATATGGTAATGAATCTCTCAAACTTTGATAATGTTCACAAATTAAAACTATCAACACTAATACATTGTCTATTGTCTGATGATGTACAAAAGATTTTCCATGACACTACTATATTATCTGGCAATACTTACCAATGATTTCATCAAATATTTTGTAAAGACCTGGCACAAAAGTGATGTCTTTCTGTACCATGACGTTATTGTCTGTATCCATGACCCACATTTGCTGAAAGAATAAAAACAGATCAGATTATTTACATTTATTGACATTGTTTAAAAAGATTTAAATCATATTTCTTGGAATAAATGATCTTTGTGTCTTACTTTGTAACTTACAAATTTCATAGGATCTGTTAGTTTATAAAATCTACATAATAAATTAAATTACTAATATAATTCGCACTGACATCTATCATCAATAAATGGCACAAACTTAACATGGCATAATGTTAGCTCAAATCTCATTCATACCCACACATAATGTTATATATTCTAGCCAAAGTGGTGCAAGTATAAAGCCCCTTCCTCACCTGTGTGACAGATTCTACTGAACCAATGTAAGTGTCAGGACGCAGGAGGATGTGTTCAAGCTGCGTTTTCTTCTGATAGATTCTCTCCACAGACAGCCTCTTGTTGCCACCCCCGCCTTTGCCAGTTGCGGCAACTTCACCGTCCATTTGCATGAAGGCATCTTCATCTTGCAGGTTTTCCTGGGCTGGAGGAGCTGGTTCTTTGGCTGGCTTGGGTTTTTTAGTGGCCAGTGCAGCCTCGGTTTTGGCCTGCATGTTATCAAATAGAGTCTGGAAAAGGAATAAGGCAACAAATGTTAAGCACTAAATGGAAAAGACTTCATTAGGGCCCATACATGTATGGTCTAGAGAAATCTTCCGCATCAACAAATTATCTGAATTTCAGTTTCAAATCTTTCGCTATTTCTGTTGTGTATGAGTGATATCCTTTTAGCTTACAGATATTTATCTATCGATACCAGTCTTGATGTGGGTCTTACAATGTAACTTATCATACTATGGTGAATGACATATCACATCACATTCCATAAACCAGAAGATAAAATTGGCAGTTTTTATAAATTATCAAAAGTAAAGAAAATTACAGTAATATAGCTGAGTTTAAATCAATTAATCGCCTGCCCATTTTTGACTGTTCTGTTGTGGTACCCACCAAACATGTTTTTTTTTCAGTAACATTCACTTAAATCATCCAAAATATCCACATCGAGGTGCGAACGCTTGCCGTGCACATTAAATCGCATGCAGTGTGTTTGACCTATATTTAAAAAATCTCCCACGAAGGCCGTGGGTTCTCTTTTTGTATTACAAAAAAAAAAAGGGATGGGGGTGTGTGGGCCACTACATGAACCCGCAAGCATCAGGTTGAAGTATTAATTCTCCCTAACCACTGTCCATTCAGCCACCCATAACCTTGATCCAATGGTGAAATTTTCATGAAAAACGTGCAAGATTCATAAAATAACAATACTACAAGATTGAATATGCTGGTCCCTTCACAATTGTGTGAACAGGATGGATCCACAGTTCTAACAAGTGCCAAGTCATATGCCAATGACCAGACTGTAGATTTATGAAATGATTCTGCACATCAATGTAAAACCCTGACCAGTAATTGAAGCACTACTGGATAAACGTGGTCCTGGCTTATGTTCACACCAGAAAGTGGATCCAGTGGTGGCCTCTGCACACATATCAGGCTACTACATTGCCAACTACCCTTTTTCACTGTCAATTAAAGATAGTATCTGTATCCGCGCATAAAAAATCTATTGTACTCACGTAACATGCCAGCAGGGTGCCGTCCACATGTGACCCCCAACCATCCCCCAACGAATGCATGTACAAGCCAGTAGTAACAGACTTAAATTAGCCATCAGAATCATCACCCAGATAATTGAGGCATTTGGCACCTTTGGTGGTTAAAATCATAAGGAACAAAGGGATAGATCTAGACTTAGTTGGTGGTATGTTCACTATGGACAAACCACGTAAATTTTCCTGCATTACACTGTTATAACAGTGAAGTACTTAAGCATTAAAAAAAAAAAAAAGTTACCAGCATTTGCCAGAACATGAACCTATCAGAACTGACGTTCATCGAGATAATGTTATTGCAGAAATTACAAAATAACATATGATAAAGAACTGACACACAATTGTTCTAAGGCCTCAATTAATGTACAAAACTAATAAGGAGATAGAGGTATAACTACAGCATCACTTAGGGCCCTGTCACAGGATCAGATTATAGATTTATCTAGAAGAATCTGTCAATTTGAATGCCAAAGTGATGGAAAAGGCATTTCCAGGTACTATGGTGAGGTACAAATGTGGAAAAGCCATGCTGCTTGTTGACTTTCCTCCGTAATGCTATCCAACGGTTGATCTTGAGCAACAGCCCGAGTGCCTTGTCACCAATGACATCGGAAGTTTCAACGGTGACGGAGATGAATATGTAAATCTACGGTCTCCAATCATGAAGTATTTCTGGCATTTGCAGTCCTCTGCATTTTGGCAGCTGATCCCGGCTTGGCAGCCAACAACAACAAGAGAGTGGAAGCGGCGAACGGGTCACAACATGTAGTATCCCAGGCCAGCATCCTACTAATGCTGTTTGGGTGTTTGGCATCACCACAGTCCAGCCCAACGGGCTCCAGAACAGAATGTATGCCAACTGCATAAAGAGCTTGTTTCATCACATGTAATCAACATAGATCTACAGTCGACCTACCAGTTTCCAACCACTTAAGGCAGTTTCACAAAATGGCCGCTCTCATTGCGCTACGGGCACTCTTGTTTCCAATTGTGGAAAGGACGCAGAAACATCTTTACTAAGTGAGCCAGCCTAGTAAATCCGTTTCCAGTTCGAGTCAGGCAGTTGACCCACGATCTGTTACCGGAGCGTCCTAGATGGCTCTCAAACTAAACATCAGCAGCCCAGTGCATCCGTCTGATCTACCATTTCAGATCCGGATATGTATCCAGCTTTTTGCTGTATCAAAAGGTTTTAGCGCAACACTAAATTGGCCCACTTCACATCCAGCAAACAAGAAGTGTCATTACACCGATTAGGCAGTAGTGGCTTCCGAAAGTTTGTTGTTCTCATCGCTATGTGTGGCCCAATCATTTCAAGAAGAGTAAACAATGTTTTTGGCTCCATTCGAATCAAGAAAAGACATTTTTCTTTATCATTTTGAATTTGATCTAATAGATTATGGTATTCGCCACAAACGTCTCTTTCTTTAAATATTAGGTGCACCCAATAAGAATGTCTTCGTTAAGATCAATTTCTCTTTAACCAGAGCAGCAAAATTAGCTGCAACCTTTCCACATCCATTATTCTAATGAGCCCATTCCCACCAAACACAACTTGCAATCAAACATCGAAACAGATTCAAATTGTATGGAACCCAGCTTGCATTCAGATTACATCCGTTCCGATGTTTTATCGAAGGAACGCTGGAGGAAAAAACAGCTGGAAGTTGGATCTACTGATTTGGTACCCTAAGAATAGCATACAGATCTATATGCCAGAGTGTCGTAAAGCTTGTTGTAAAAAGGTCAAATTCCATGTCAACCAATGTAACCAAATTTGCCCCTATCTGACCACCCTTGCCTGAGCCCGACCACGACCTTGCCGATGTCCGACCAGTGGTTCTATCCGACAAGTTCCTTCTGAACATTTTCTTTGTGTTGCTTTGGGGTTGTTTTTTTTTGCACGCTGCTGACCAAACATTTTCACTGTCAGTTTCCCAAAATGGAATGCCAAAATGACTGTAACCGGAAGCTGGAAGTAGAGGAGCACTAGAGAACTTTAAAAAAAATGGTGGCTCTTCTCCATTGATCGATCACGATCACTCTAGAGTAGAGTTGGGTCACTTCGCCACTCTCAGCTATCAGGCATGCTGCTGTACTCTACCTCTCCCTCTCTTCCGCTGCATGTGTTGGCTTTCTATTAATACCTGCTAATATAACATAAGCAACCAATTAACATGAAGAATGTGGCCAAATCGCCTTACTTTCCTGTTGTATTATAGAAGCTTCAGTGCTTTTACATTTTTGACTCTCATCTGGCAATTTCACCATGTTCGGGGAAATTCGCCACCAGTATTGAGGAAATTCCCCGTAGCTGGATAAAACTTGTTTAATTGTTTTCTTTGTTTTGTTTCGAGTTCTTTTTATTTGTTTTTAATTTCTTTTTATTATTTCTTTTAAAAAATCAGTACAACTTAAACTCATGTTACACATTTAGCTTCACCCCTCTCCTGCCCTCAAAACACACAAAATTTCTAGCCGCCCCAGCACAAATTAGACCATTTTTCACAGTGTCAAGAGTTTTTTTCTATATCCTCCTGAGTGTATTAATTATAGATATGTTTATTTCTTTTACCCATTATGGTTACAAAGAGTAATTCTACTGAAGAAAGTAGAATTGAGAAGCCTTGGATCTACAAAACTGAAGCTGGCGAATTTGCCCTACGGTAGAGGTGAATTTCCCAGACTAGATCTATCATTTTACAAACAGTTTTGAATTAAAAATACAATCTCACTATGATATTAACCATCAAATAATTCTACTTAATGAACAAACGAGCAAATAAAAGCAGTTAGCGGGCGCAAAAAAGTCATATATTTGCCAAACGAAAGTGAAAGTGATCTGACTGGGAATGGTGGTCAGACACTGGTCTAAGGTCTAAGGATCTAAGATCTGTTCCGTAGCCAAGCACTCGCAAGCTTTTTGCCTTGCGCTCGGCGAGCAGCATTCCGTAGCCAAGCTTTTTGCCTCGCTGCTCGCCAAGCACAGCATGCACACCCTCCGAGGTGCCTACCCCTCCCAAGCAAAAATGGCGGCGCCCATCGGTTCAAGACAGCCAAAGGCATTGATGATTCGGGGGAGGGGAGGGGGGGGGGGGGGGTAGGTATGATGTAGATCTAGGAGTTTCAAGTTCAGCTCTCTGTGAAAACGTCAGTTCTAGTACTATGAGGGGCTGAGATAACCACCATGTAGGAGGTTGAAAAGCTTATGAAAACCGTAACCGGACGAGGGGGAGTGGGGAAAATTTCGAATCTGATTTTTTTTTTTTTTTTGCTGTTGACTTCTAGCGTAGAAATGCCGACGTTTAGATCTAGCTATTTCTGATTGATTTGCCATTAAAAATGGATGGAAAGAAAGCGGAAATTTCAATGTCCGCTCAAAATTTACCAAACCCAAACGAAAATGTGAAATAATTCCAGAAATGAGAGATATTTAACTATTTTATTGTCATGTAATCATGTAAGTCTAGATCTAGATTCAATGTAAATTCCAATCGCACACAAGAGGATTGCTGAACAATCATAAACAGCTGTTTTGTGCTTGCCAAGCACTCCGTTCCGTAGCCAAGCATTGTGCTTGGCGAGTACACAAAGGCAAAAAGCTTGCGAGTGCTTGGCTACGGAACAGACCTCTAATCTAGATGGTCTGGATCTAACACTGTGTAGCAGCCGTGCCTTGATCTAGAAGATCAATAAGGCTAGGCCTCTGCTAATTTGATTTTGATGAATTCCTCCCGGTTCAATCACTCCATCTGGTCGTAGATCAACAATTAAAACCAACTGATCTTGGTTGAAATTGATGCAGTGGCCGAGTGGAGTGCAGTGGTTTGGCATCTGCTCATGGAGAAAATTGGCCGGGATCAACTCAAGGGTATTCGGACTCCATCGGGCAGAGTGGAAGGACACGAAGATCGAAAACCCACATTTTTTCAGTGACTCAAAGGCCCCCCGGCTTCGTGTGGGTAGAGAAGTCTGACGTCTAGCCTTCTCGGATAAGGGCGAATATATTTCGGAGGTCCCATGTAAATGTTACACAGGTTAAAGAACCCTTGGCATCTCAAAACTGATGAAAGAGTAGACTGCGTGCCGCTGTCCGGCAAAATTTCCAAATTTCTACCCACAAAATCCTCAGCAAAAACAGGCAACTTCTTAAAAGCCGAAATAGATCTAAATTCTAATCCTTCCTTAGGTGGATTGAAAGACTTAAGAAAAACAAAAACAAAATTGCAATTTGACATGCTGGCATACCGATTAACGTCAACGCTCCCCTTCCCTCCTCTCCCAACGCACTACAGATCTAACAGAAAATTTAGTTCCAGATCTAACAGAAAATTAATCTAGAATAGGCTAGCTCTACAAATCAAGATCTAGAGTCTAGATCTAGAGTCTAGTTCTGCTAGCACTAGATTCTAGAAATACACACCATTTGAATAATAGATCTACCCATTAACCATAAGAATAGGGATTTTAATGTTTACTGCACCTTCAGAGGCCCATCCATTTTTGATGTCTTGGACATCGTATCAGAATATTTAGAAAAACTCTTAACGGAACAGTGGACAACGCGATAAAAGTTTGGTGACAGACGATGTATCAGCCGTTTAAAAACAGCGCTACGAATGAGCCAATCAGGATGGAAACTTCGGCCATGTGACCTACTTTTTGGGTCATGACCCAAGATAAAATTAGCAATGCATCAAAGAAGACAATCTCGATCGTCTTGATATCATGCTGGCTTACCTTCCATTTCAGTTCTGAGCTTCCCGTAGCCATCTTGCGAAATGGATGAATCAATAATTTGGAATATATACCAATTCCTGATAAAGGTTTCAGCATACACAAGAATCACCACATTGATGAAAATGAGGTCTTCGTTGAATGAATTGGCTGAAGAAAGCAAACAGGAAAAGTTTCACCGGCACTTCAGCAAAAATATCGCCGATATCTCGGTGTAATGTCTCTCCCAGGAGGAACGGAGAGGTGAAAAGCCTTCCCTAAACTTTACTAACTACTTCGTATTCACTAAACTATCCCAATTCAACACAGAGCTCGATAATATCCAAAGAAAATGCTCTGCTCAATCCTCACAGATCGCCGCCATTGTTGTTGGCCATCATTAAAGATCGTATGTCATTGGCTGATAGAGAGGAAGATCAGCCAATCGACAAATGCTAAGGGGTGTCTCTAAACTCTTAAACTAGAAGAGTCAATGTGTAATGATATTTTCTAAAAATAGGGCTGAAGAAAACTCAAGAAATAAAACAGAACTAGGTCATTTTTTAATCATCACTATTATTTTGTAAGGAAGTAATGAGGGCTTCAGATAAGAAAATGTATTTTGAATTAACAATGCTGTGTTCATGCTGTATGTATTATTTATTCTTTCATTATTGTGGAAGCTGATGAATTCAGTCTGTCAGGCAAGTGCCCATGAAAATGAAAGTAAGATAACAATCTCTTCCCAGTATTCAAGGGAGACAAAACCTGATAAGCCTACATATTTTGGACTTCAATAGAACCAGCTCGATCTCACACAAAAAGCCATTGTATCATTAAATTTTATTCTGAATCGATTTGTCCGTTCCGCTGCCAAAACATTTAAGGCTTGAACAGAATGCCGTAAGATGTAACGTGTAACACGAATAACACTGTGCAACGCCGCGTACATCTTTATAACATTCAGAATAAGACAGGATAAGATAAGATAAAATTTAATAGATTTTAGTTCTCCTCAGTCAGCCACTTAGAGCTGAGATGATCCTACTTTCTTAGGACTGAAAGGCTTAAAAAAAAAAAAGTATTAGTTCTCCACAAGAGGAAATTCCATTTACAGTTCATGAGATACGCTACAATAGTGTATTGTAAGACATATTCACATTACAGGCAGACAAAAATATCACTCACAGCATTAGAACAAGGCAGAGCCAAGTAACATTGCCTCAGCTTGGTAAACGTAGCTCTGATGGCAGAAACGAATCTCTATAACGCTTACGATCTTTTCTTAGATGCAAAAAACCACCAGTTCTTTCACACTATTGCAATTGATCATAATGTTTTAATATATATCTTTCAACCCCCTGGAGGCGGTTATCTCGAAGATCATAAAGTGGGTGCATTGAGTCTTCCCGAATTATGTTACGCTTTGATATGCGTAAATAAATAAATGCCTGCCATTTAAAAGCTACATATATGTAGGCTTGTTCTTTTTTTTTTTTTTTTTATTTTTTAAGAGTATAATTTATCTTAAAGTTTTGTGTGATCTGATGTCAGTAGACGAAAACAGATATGTTGACAGAAATTTTAAATTCTGCTCTTTTCTGAAATATCCGTTAACAATGTGTATGTTTTTTTCTTGCTTTCTAAAGACAAAATCAAACCAAAAGTATTGTTCAGAGAAGTTTCTTCATCAATTGGTATCAACTTTTATAGCTTGCAGTCTGGGCTTATTCTGACAGAAAAGCAGTGCTTCTTTTACAGAGCAATACCTATGTTGAGCAAAACATTGGAATTTGAAACACTTTTGGTCATTATCCATAATAGTAAATATAAAAAGTGATAAAAAGATAATAATTATAAGCAAATCATTAAATAAATAAATAAACGAATAAATAAACAACAAATAAATATATAAACGAACAAATAAATAACGAAAAATAAATAAATAGATAAATAAATAAATAAAACACTTTAAAAGAAAACATAAAAACAGATTTAGTTTAATATCTAATCATCAGTCCTAGTCGTTTTTCATAGAAATAGGCCTGTTCATTAGATCTACTCCTGGCACTTCACTGTAAAATATGTGATATTCACGTCTGCGACTTTGATGACTTTATAATCATTCAGTAATCGTCTCATGTTATGATTAGCATGGCTTTAACGACGGTGCCGGAATAAAGTGAAGGAACACATCCTCCAGCCCCCCTCCCCCCCCCCCACCCCCTTTTCCCTCCCTGAGTCTACGAACTACATTCTAGATTATAAACAGCAGGTTTGAATATGTAAGTATTATAAACAATGGAAAACTTATAGGATATTGTTCATCACGTAATGTAATGGTCATGCATTTCTTCTCTCTGTCTATAGGCTACAATAAATCTGCAGCAAAACCTATAAAAGGCTTATGACTCGAAAACTGCTGAATGTACTCATATGAAATTTGGTACACAACATTGTTGCCTAAAGGTCTGTGTGTCTACTTAGTTAAAGCCGAAAAAAAAAATTACTATGTTTGACGTTATTCTAAAAAGGCGATAATAATTGAATAGAAGACTCGCGAGAGTGTTTGATCCGAATTGTACAAGCGATATAATGACGCATTCAAAACACCAAACACGGGTACCATTCGATTCATTTATCCAAAATACCAATATCGAGCTGCGCATGCTTGCCATGCACTTTGAGTTGGTCGCAGGGTAGCACCGGTATTTTTTAATAATCTTCCACGAAGGCCTTGGGATCTTTTCTAGTAGATCTAGATCTATATAGTACCAGAAGAAAACCCACCGCCTTGTGGGAGATTTTTTAAACATTTAAGGGCATGTGCTACTAAAAAACAAGTTCACCATTTTTTAGGAAAAGATTGTTTTTGCATCATACATCTGTTCACTGAGTTGCTAGGACATGGCAAACAAGTAAAAAAAGAAAATTTTCTCATCATTATGTAATAATAATGACGACCATTTTGGATTTTCTTCACACGTTTTTTTATTTTCCTGTAACGATTTTTTTTTTTGGTCAATAGCTCTGAATCTTGGCATGAAACAACTTAGGACTCCTGTATACATCTTTGTATGGAAGGATTTGAACTTCTGGCACAACTTGAAGATCGTTTATGTATTTATTTTTCATTGATTGCCCTTACACAAACAGCCATAAAACAAAAATGAGTAATGATACTACATTTCTGTTCTATACAAATCTTTGTTATATAATGACAAAGCAGCCTGGGAAAATTTATCTTTTTCAGATACAAAATAAAAAAAAGTAGTAGGGATTTTTCTGCAGAAAAATAATTTTTGGGAAAATCCATGAAAAAAAATAGATTTTTTTTCTCAGTTTGAACCTCAAAATAAGAACAGAAACATGAAAAGGAGGCTCTCCTCACTGTCTTTTTACATGCTGACACAATCATGTCTCATGCACAATGGATAAAGAAGCAAAATTGAAGTTTTTCAATTTGACCCCAAAACTGAAAATTTTGACCTATATTTGCCCGCACATCAAACCGATGCTGCCCTACGACTTAAAGCTCTGGCGAGTGTGCGCACTTCGATGTTGGTATTTTGGATGATTAAACTGAATGTTACTCAAAGAAAACGTATTTGGTGTTTTGAATGAGTCATACTGTCAAACGTGCAAGTCGGATCAAACACTCTCGCGAGTTTTCTATTCAATTATTATCGCCTTTTTGGAATAACGTCAAACATAGTAGGGTTTTTTGGGGTTTATGTATGTAGAAACACAGATCATTATGTAACAATGTTGTGTGCCAAGTTTCAGATGGATATAATTCGCAGTTTTCCAGTCCATAAGCTTTTTATGGGTTTTGTTGCAGATTTATAGATCTAGTATAGATTAATAAGATTATTAGGTGGGAGGGGGGGGGG
>JBCEWB010803906.1:0-16352 GCA_039654565.1 Peronia peronii | reverse complement strand
CCCTCCACAGGAGAAAAACAACAGAAAGCCCATGAGTATTGTTATTGTTGACCATGTTGATCTTTTGGTTGCGTGCATCTAATTTAATTACATGTACCAGTAAAATGAGGAATATGCATTTGTGTTTCCCCTACACTTAGACATACATACAATTATATGTACTAAATTTGCAAGACTGACTACAATAACAGCCTGTATTTAAACGTGCAATTTACGGGAATACAACTTGCCCTATCTAACAAACCTTTTTTTGTTTTGTTTTGTTTTGTTTTAAATGGCACTTGGATTACAACTCGTCCCAATAATTCTGGGGTGACGAACTATGCACACAGCATTCTACGCACCAATGCAGGCAATGGATAGCTATAGGGAAGCGCACCACTACAGTGCGCACCATATTTTGCCGTGTGTAGAACCAGCTATTACAATTCCGATAAATCTGTATGTTGTGAAAGTGTCAAATTGTTGACCTACTAGTACTAATGAAATATTCTATTCAGATTTCTGAGTTTGAATCCTCTTTAATAAATACAACTATAATGTCGTACGAAAGTGCTCGGCTTCATTATTTCCCATAGTGGTTATGGGCCTCACTGCCACCTCAGCAGGGACACGGCTGAATACATATCAGTTATCATTATAATGATTGTATCGTTCGAGAAACCTTGCTTTTTTTTTTTTTTTTTGTCACGCGTCAAAACAAACCCACTGAAATGTTGAATTCAGTGCACTTTTTCGCTGACGTTCTCCTCCCAATTGCTGGCTGACTGGTTCTTAACCCTATAATTAGCAGGATTTATGATACTGAAAATTTTGAGAGACGTGATTAGTCAACAGACATAATTATATGGCTTTTTGTTGTTGTTTTTTTTCTGTGAACACTTAAACTTTCTCATAATACATGCACATATATTTGTTGTGAATGCACTGAGGCGCCGTAGCAGAGGAGTTACGCGTCTGCCTCTCGATGAAATGTGGCTAGTTCGAATGATGTATGGGGGACGGGGAATATTATAGCCTCCTTTTTTTTTTCAGGGATTCAAAGGTCCCCTAGCCTCTTGGGTACGGAAGTCCGACGACTAGACTTCTCAGACAACAATCAATATATTATGTCGCAGGTCGCATGTGTACATTATGCACGTTAAAGAATCCTTGACAGGTTAAAAATGGATAAAGAACAAAGGGAGACGCTCGGCAAAATTTCCAGAAACTCCAAATTTCCAAAACTTCTCTTCTAACCAAAATGAACACGCACTTGAAAGCTGAGACAATCCTACTCTTTGAATTGAAAGTCTAAACAGAAACTCCCCCCCCCCCCCCAAAAAAAAAATAGAGGGGGTAATGGCATGTTTTTCCAAGATAGACTGAAAAGGTTAACGGTTACATTTTAACACAGAGGAGCCGACAGAATGATGGACAGATGCCTTGAAACTCAAGGAGTTAATCACTGTCAGGAACTGCATTTCAGAAGCGTAAGAAGAAAGAGTATTATAGAGTCAGTCACGTTTTCTGAATTACTCCCCTTTCCATTCTCTCACAAGGACGAGTTATCTGTATGTCCTTCAATCATAAAACAGTTTTGTGCTGACATGAAATCTAGCCCTGATCTACTATATATCACTTCACTAACAGAAGCTTTTATAAGCTCCTTTCATGATATTCTTTTCACGAATTCTTGAATTTAATTTTTAAAAAAAAAGCCCGGCAAATAAAATACAATATTGGCTTTCATTTTCACTCAACAGAATGTTATTTTAAAAAAGAAGAAACACGTCCTGAGGTCTATTTTCCAGTTCCATATACCCGTCTTTGCCAACTGTTCCATAAGTGGTTATATTTATAAACAGATTCAACGGTGAACCATTCTAGGCTCCACCCTCATAGGCTGAAAGTAGTGAAAGCCATGATCAACATTCCAATACCTACTGCCACTGAGCTCAGCAGAGCATGCTACCATTCTATTCCGCAATCATTACTTAGAGGTTCTCACCTCTCTGACCCCCCCCCCCCTCCCGCAGGGGCCAGGGATATATAAGTAGGTTTTTTGCTCCCACCTGCAGGCAGTGAAAGCCCGCCATCGGTAGGATGCCTCCCATAGAATGCCATCTCGACGTCCCAGGGATGACATCTCTTCTCTCTCCTTACTCCTGTCTTCTGTCCCGCTCTTTCCTCTCTTCTTCTTGACGTGTAAACGTATCTTACTTTTCTTACCGTGTCCATGATTGTGCTGATGTGTTGTCAAACCCCAAGCACAAGCAGATAAACAAACAATCACCTGTGGCGTGACATCAGACATGTATTACCCTTGAGAGCCGAATTTTTTACCTTTGCCCTAACTGCCAGTTCGAGAAAACTGAAACGCCATCACTGAGAGTCAAATTTGTTCTAAGTGCCGATTCACGAAAAGTGAACTAACACAGTGTCAATGATCAGGTCATGTTAATTTTCACGGAAATGTATTTTAACTTCTGAGAATTGCAAGTATCTCAAAACAACAATAAAGATACTTCAAGGCTTCATGTGAAAACTCTTATCCCTTCATTTTGAATGCACGTCCGATTACATCAGAGTCCAGTGAGTTCGAAAACTAACAGATTCTCTAAAGTTCCGGCGACTTGGAAAGGCTACAGCGAAGAACGGTCACTTTAGGGAATGTACACTTCACTTACAAAATAATAAATGCATCAAAAAGATGACCAAAGAATATTACATGTTTGTCAGTATATGTACTGTTCAACCCAAAGATATCATTGGGCATGCTGATATCAAGCTAACCTTCATCACTCATAAGGAAGTTCGTGGCAGAAACGGGCATTGTGTTTGGAAAATGCCAAGAACATGAGTCATAGAACAAACACAAGCGAAGCAGAGACTCAAAACTGTCACACATTGAATAAAAATCTCGTATTTGACATCGACCTGTAAGTACAACCTCTCTATAGCTCCTTTCCGCTTGATACAAGTGTAATGGAAAGTTTTTGGCAAAACAACCGATTTCCTGCTCATGAAATTGAAACTGCTAGTGCGAAATAACCAGTGCGCATTAACGAAATATACCCCAGAGTTTTCCACGAAAGAGGACCCCGGACCAGAACGCGAGAACCCCCATGTCATAATAAAAATTATATGGCCGGATAAGAATGCTAGATTGGCAAAAAAGCGTGGCCAAGGAAAGCATGCAGGGCCGTGTCGGTGGGCAGGGCAGTTCTTATGTACTGTACTTTGACAAAGGACCTTTTTCCTCATCGTTTAAACAGTTCTCCCTTATTCAAACTGGACTGTTAATGTGAGTTAATGCGTTACTTCATTCTTAATAATTATTCAAAATGAATAAATAGATTCAGTTTTGTTCATTAACTTTTTAAAATTATATAGATAGCAAAAAAAAAAAAAAAAAAAGGAGGAGGAGAAGAAGAAGAAGAAAAGAAAGAAAAAAGAAAGAAACAACGACAGAAACAAAGAGAGAAAGAAAGGGAGAAAGAAAATCAGAAAGAAAGAAAGACAGACAGACAGAAAAACAGTGAGTGACAATTTTCTGGAAACAGCGAATTTTTCAGGCGAAGGCGTTTTGTCATAATAGGTTGGCCTTCATCTGCAGTGTAGTGTTACGGTCAGCAAAACTTGACTGTCGACTTCTGTAAGTGACCGACTGAGTGGACTTCATTAACAAAGTAAAGAAGTCTTCAGTCTTGAAGGTTTTAAACTTCGCCGAGATAACCGCCCCAAAAGAGGTTCAAAGGCGCAATGAACACCGTAACCGGCTTTAAGCAAAGGCGTGTTCACAAGGCGGGAGTTGCTTGCGTCCTTTGAAAAAGGTGCTTTTTTAAAAAAATTACAAGTCCCGAGTAGGAATCCTGACTGGTCCTGGAAAAAATAATTTACATGAATTTCCTAACTCGACCCAGATTAAAATGGGTACCCGAATATAGACAATGAAGGATATTGTTTGATAAGGTTTAAAGCGCCTAGCAGGCAGTAACCTTGTATGCTTCCCAGAAAGCTGAGAACGTCTGTTAGTGTCTTCAGTGGGTCTGTCGGGATAATAACAGAATGCAAAGCGCACAGAGCTTGTACGTTGTGCTGGGAATAAACGCTACATAAATGCCTCTATTATTATTACACTGTATTATTACATGAATTATTATTATTTGTGAGCTACGCCATTCTTTTTAAATGAAGATATACTACACCTTGACCCGAGAATATTCATCAGAACGAAATTCAATGAATAATTATGTATAACATAACTTTTTTGTAAAGGTCATCAATATTCCGGTTATTTAGATTCTGAAACTTATATTTCCTTTTCTGTTTGCTCTTAGGATCTGCATGAGCGATATGATTCGATTCGTCAAACCAGGCAGTTAAATAGACAAACCGTAGGCCGCTAGAACAAAAAGCAGGGAGCCACCCAAGCAAATGGAAAGATTGACTGACAGACAGACACAAAAATAGAGACAGACAAGACAGAGGATCAGTGAACTAGAAAGCATATGACCTCAGACAGATGATCGGCCAGCAGGACAGGGCAAACTTACAGGCAGACAGATAGATAAACAAACAGACATGACGAGAGCTAGGGCACTTAAAGCCACCACCCAACATCTATCCCAAGAAAACAAGCAAGCCTAGCTCGGCATATAATGTGTCGACTCTATAACTATAGCTTTCATAACGCATGATGGGCTTTCTATAGGCTTTCTGACGCTCCTCATTCCAGGCCTTTTCTAGGGACTTGGCATCATAATGCTACGAGATCTAGTCTTACTACTTCCCGGGAATGGGAGCGATCATATTTCAGAATACGGCATTTTTCTTTTTTTTATATAGCGAGTCTATATATGTAGTTTGTCATGGGTGTATGAGAAGTCTTGGCCTTTCAACTAATGTGTTTTCAAGTAACAAGGCCATACATCATTCTCGTCAAAAAAAGAGATGTGCCAGTTCCCACACCCCAGGAAGATACTTGTTGAAGGCATTCACAAATATATAGCTCACTCTTAATCAGTCATTGCAGTGGACGGTGGAGAAACGCGACAAAAGATAGTCAGGCCCTTAGAGGATGGGCAGGCACACAGACAAACAAACAGATAATTCAACATACTATGGACATGAAAGCTGATAGCTCCGTATGACAAACAGGCAGACAATTAGAAAGTAGGCACTCGGAATGCCTCATTCATACCCATCATCCATCCATTCACCCATCCATCCGTCTATCCATCTACCCAAGCATTTATCCATCCGCTCATCCATCCACACATGCGTAAATACTCTCGGTGTTTCTGTGTCAGGTAAGATCCCTATAACTGTGTTATACGTCAGCCAACGCTCGACTTCTCGTATGGGAAAACGGGAGACATAATTATTATATCTGTGGAACATAGGACGGTTGTAGCAGCAGTAATTGCATTTTCCATAATGTTTATAATTAATATTAATAATTTTCTATGTTGTACGTCAATACATGTCCCTGTGGTTATTGTATCAATTGTAGCATAGCGCATTCTCAAGTCATATGTGTCCGTCCTCTGCTCTTTTCTAACGTTGCTCCAGCCTATGGTTCACCTGTCGGTTTACTACCTACAAGTATCTGTCTACCTATCCGCCTGCATACCAGTCTGTCCGCCACTCTGTGTATGTATCATCTTACCTGGCACAGAAACACCGAGGCTGAGTAATACGGCTGGATTGCAAAATGCCAACAAGGTCCGCCGAGGCTATGAATAGTCAAGCCTTAAATGTCAACCCTAACCCAAAAAGTTAAAACTGATGGTAGATAACAATGACAATATAATCGCCACGATCAGAAAAGCTTTCAAAAGCTAAAAGCTCAACTCGGCGCAACATTCTGGTGGTAAAAGCCTATATTGCTATATTGTAAAATTTGTAACGAATGTAACAACATTATGATATCCAGGTATCCATCAGGCTACTCTGGGTCTGACAGGAAAGCTAATACATATGCAGAATTTCACACTACAATCAAATGGTTTCTACAACACACGTGAGGGGGAAGTATTATTTGTATATAACTTAGCTATATCATCGCAGTATGATATATCCTACATAGTGCAGTATAGTAATCATTAAAAATATATATATATAGTCCAGTTCATACGCGACACCTTGCATGAATGTAATGAAGGTTCATTACTTTAACACACTCACAGTTTGCATTGGACAGATATGATTATGTCGCCACAACAGAACGGTTTAAAACACATTCAGCTATAACACGCGACACATGGTGGATACACTGCGTGAAATTCAACATCTGGCACTGAGCACTCACACAACCTGCACCACTAAAGAGCCCACTTGCCCTACTTTCAGTGACAGCAGATGTCACTATGACTGATGTCGCGAGCACTGTTTACATTTCGAACTCCGTGGTCCGTGTTCTGAACAAGATAATTATGGTGGTTCAAAACTAGTACATGTATACACATGTAGCTTTCTGAAATAACATTGATATGAGAAGAGAGTGTGTGAATGCATGCTGGGCTCGGTGGTCTGCCTTCAAAACAGTTAAAAATAAAGTATGGAGAACCATATATTCCAATGAAACAGGGACATAATACGTCTGATGCTTCATTGATACAAGTCCACATAGAACAACAAAAGAGAAACTAGAACACCGAACATACTGAAGAAATCCCAAGACGGATGGCATCAAGCTTTCTCAAGAGTCTGTCGTCCCTTGTATAAACCATTCACAACTAAATGCTTCAGCATGTACAAGACAGTTTCCAGGTATAGAAATACTCAAATATGCAGTATATAGATCCGCATTGAACAATTAACTAAGAAAGAGACTTGATCAGTTGTTCCCAATGTTTTTGCACTCGCGACCCCTTCCCCCAAAGCTTGAACCCATGCGACCCCCACCTATCACTAGTATCAGCAGCTAGTTTGATTTACATTTTATTTTGTGTGATGGAGAGAGACAGAAATATAAAACTAATTTCGGCCCAAGCCGCTTCTAGCAAGGCTAAGCGACCTCCCTCCTGCCAAGGATCGGTATCTCTTTGGGAGTGGCGACCCACCGGTTAAAAACGCCTGGACCAAATGAACTTGCTGCACGAATCCCAAAGGCAGATAGTATGATCAAGCTCTGTCAACGACTCTCAATAAATCCGTTCGCTAAGTCTTTCATAACAATAGATTCTATTCTTCGCTGAACTACGCAACATCAGCCAATGCTTAGCGGTGGTAGCGAGATCGGTACATTGTTCAACTGCGTCGTTCACGAAAAAAAAAAAAAAGGAAAGTATTTTTGCTACTCGTGTGATGGCTGATTTTGTTTTCAGTTCTCACCTCACCACATACACTGCACTCAATGAGAATTACATGAACAGATTCATCTCTTCTGCAACAAGTCTAGGGAAATAATAATAATAATTATAACAATAGAGAGCATTTATATAGCGCTTATCCCTGTATAGGCTCTAAGCGCTTTACAATCTATTATTACCCCGGACAGACCCAATGAAGACACTCATAAACCTTCTCAGCTTCCTGGGAAGTATTCAAGGCGGCTGCCTGTTAGGCGCTCAAATCCTTATCAATCTAACAATATCTGGGGGTATCAATCACTGTCTATAGTCGGGTACCCATTTAAACCTGAAGTCAGGAAATGTGTTTAAACTGTCTTTCCCAAGGACAAAATGTCGGGACCAGTCAGGATTCGAACCCGAAACTTTAGGTCCCGAGTCCGAAGGCCCAACCGCTAGGCCACCGACACTATACCTATAGAACATAAAACTGTTTTTTATGATACCGCACACAGACGCTGCGTGGACCTACAATGATGCAAAGTAAACACACACCCACACACATCCACCCACCCACCCACCCACACACACACACACACACACACACACACACGACACAAACAAACAAACAAAAAAGTTAAGTTCGTAATATGGTAAATATTTACAACATCTTCACCTTGTACATGACTGTAGTCTACAAATCTACCTATCGAATCATGATAAACATTCGCTGACATTTGGGTTTAACTAAACTATGGCAGAAGTGTGGCCCTCCCAATTACAATTCTCGACATGGGCCTACAACCAGGTCAGCAGTTAAGTTGTAGATGGTAATTTCTGTCAACATTACCAATGACGTCACACAGATAACTCGGCCACCGAGGACCAACCCTAAATTAACCCTTTTTACGATATATGATGCATGCAGCAGCACTATTGTAATTTCATCTATGCTGCTTTGCATATCTATGGTTAATCCTGTGAGGTCGACACACCTCCAGCACACAGACTGTACGCACTGAAACTTGATACAAATCCAATTTCCCTCATATTACTTAAGCCCTATTTAGCATTCATGGGTAATCTCTCTTGAGCTATATATTACGTCGGTTCTCATGGTCTGCAGACATTTGACCGAATTACGTGGACATATCATCAGTGACAATTTTGCTATGCCTACATAGGGAATAAAATAAATTTTCACAAATGCACACCATTCTATAGCATGATCCCTCTAGCTAAATAAGTGTGCATAGGTAACTGAACCATTTGGGAATATGCTTGGGAATAGCAGACATTAACAGTTTTGAGCACTAAAGATTCTCTAATATTCAGAATATTATGGCGTTGTGCACGTGTGAATATCGTTCCGAATCAATTAATACCATAATGTAATGGACGTATTTCAAAGCACCTGTCTTGTTCACAAAATTGAGAACTTTCCTTGTTTGACTACCTATTCACCCCCCCCCCCCTCTTTCCCCTCTGCCCCTCCCTCGGCTACACACACGCACAAGTTAATCAGTAATCAGCATCTGGGATGACAAAAAATGGATGGGATCTACACTAATGTACTGGTGGACTAACCTGACAACCATCCACGCATCAAAATCATCTAACATAATGTGGCATTAAACGAACATTAAGGGCAAAGTTCAATTACATTATCATCCAGTCTGCTTAAATTTCGCCACACTGGAAAAGTTGAAACTCCCAGAATGCTTACACCAACGAATCTAGACTTCAAGATACAGATTTTCAGGTGTTCTCTCATCAAATCTATTTTCTCACCCCTACTCTTCACCAAAACAGAGGACTCTGTGTCTAACACACTGAAAAATGTGTGTTGTAAAAACACCCCCCACTGATCTCCAACTCCCAACTATCACTGGTTTGACAGATCATAAACTCCATTTTCACAATGACATCGTGTACTCCAAGAAGATCATTCGAGCTCTGCTGTACATTACGCCATTAAACTTTATTGCAGACCAACGTACTTTTTCTTTTCTCTTGCTCTTTTTCTCAAAGATATAATAATTCATAAATATTATGTTTCCTGAAGGAAAACTTTATCATTCCCAAGAACATCCATAACAACACACTGTGCTATGATGATCTCCGGGCTCAGGGTGTATACAGCGACCAGATATTCCTGCTTATCAATCACCAGTACTACTCTGACCAAAGAAGTTCTATACATGAACTATGTAGTCTCTTGTGCAACAGATGCTACTGTCTCACACTTTTCAAGAGCCTTTACCAATAGAGCATATTAAGGCAACAAATCAAAGCATATTTTCCTCTGCACAGTAGATTTTCTGCAAGGATAAAAGATAAAATGGTCTGGTTCCCAACCTCCTTCAAAATGATAGGCGAAAAATTAATAACATGATTGTAAAATAAATACGTAATGCACGTAATATAATTTATATTATGTAAATAATATAATATAATATTCATGCGTTATTTTTGTTTTAAAAAACTCGGCGTTACATATATGCATATGTCTGGACACATACCAGGGCTTTTCTTGTTTTCTATAAAGAACACAGTTAAACACATTTCTGACGCATATATGTTTGCATAGATATAAGTGCTTGTTCTTATTTTTTTGTTTCTATTGTTGCTTTTAAGATTTTGAGCTAGATGCTTATGTTTGAATTTATCCACTTGGTTAGCCATGCCCGGGTAAGTACAGCTTATCTTCAAACACAGCGGAGAGATATTTATAGAAAAAAATATCTAATCCACTGCTTTTTTCGCCTTGCCCCCCTCCTATCTATACAAAAAGCCATAAGAGTAGGCTGTTGGATAATCATAGCAGGTCTTTGTATGTGAATGCTGGATCGACTGATATGTTTTGCTTTCTCATATGATGGGGTAATAGCATTAGATCTATGCACTTTGAATGGGTCGCTAGGATTGAGAAGATTTAATTTAACTCTGAGCCTGAGCCCCTGCCTGCTCCTCTGTTGACCGTTACAATGTCATTTGCGAAAAAAACAACAACAAAAAACCGCCAAGTTAGTACAAATACATGTATGCACATGTATGGCTGCCAAATATCACAAATTTCTAGAGATTAAACCTCTGCTATAACAGGGAATGGACATGATTAACCCTATGCCTATCCTAGAGAAAGGACATAATTTTAACTCTTTGCCTTTGACAGAAAAAAGGCCAGGTTAACTCTCTGCCTGTGCTGCATAAGGGTATTACTAATCTTTTGGCTACCAGGACTTTTCAAACTTCACTTCAAACTCCTAGGAACAGCTACTTCAACATCTACTAAGCAACAGCATAGAAATCCAGCAGCAGTTTGAATTTTGAGCTTCCACTAGCAGGTAGGAGTCACATATTTTAACCTGCTGAGCAGGACAAACTAATCTTGCAAGGAGCCCGACAATGAAAGTGTTAAACAAGTCCACAATGGAGAGACACAGCAGTGTGGCGATCAATGGAGTTTAATGGTAAGCTGTTTACTGTATATCAGAATATAAAAGTGCAAAAAAACTTAACTTCTAGGAGATAAATATCCTTATCACTTAATCCTTTAAAACTGCCAGGAGAAAAAATTTCCTACCCCTGGCCTGAAATGGTCTTGCTATCTACTTTTGTTCTCATAACATTGATCTCCATGGCTTATCTGAAGGAATGTAAATCCACAGAGGAAAACAGGAATGTGTGTATGTGTCACATTAACCAAATGAAATTTTTATTGTGCTATTTCAAGTTCACACAGCCAAATGAAAAACTTTTGAAAAGATCTTATATATATCTTATGTGAGTCAGTGATCATGAATGAGCCACTTTGACTGTCAGCCGAATTACTTCCCTTTGCATTTTGAAACATGAGTAAGAGAAAATTCTGAAAAATTCACTGTTTAATGAAAAACTATTTCTTATTGTGATAATGTTTTTCATATATATATATTTTTTATGCTTTGCCTATTTCAAATAACAAGAGAAACTGTAATTTTTTTCTTTCTTTAGAATGGAAAGGGAAGTAACTTAGCTGACTGAAAAAGAATGGCTTATTCATATTTGTCACACAATTTATCAGTCTGACTGATTTCATTTGGTCATGCGACATAGATTCTCCATTTCCATCTTGATCTTCATTTAGTTTACATCTCACCGCATAAACCAAAAGCTTCAACAGTTTCAGAACCTACAAATCTAAAATTATGAGCAAGAAAATAACATGCAGATATCATGTACATAAGTGAGTTTTGATTTTCTGAACATCATTATAAATTCTGTCCTAATTCTCAGGAGTAACACATTTTAAGTTATTTTTAATTCAGCAAGTGGGGCATATTAAAAAAAAATGTTGTTGTTATTTTTTAAAGCAGCACACATTTTCTCTCACTTATGGATGAAATTTCAGCACAATGACTATATGTATAATATATTTTACTTTGTATAAATTATTCCTTAGACAGACAAAAATTATTACTAAAATTTCAGCATCAATTTAAATGTGATACTTTTTTAACTTCTCATACATATGCCAGGTGGCCATGATTATCTTAAAGTTCAATAAAATTCAATTTGTGATATCATTATGGTGACTGGATGATATTATTTCTGATGAAATTGACTCTTAACTAAAATTCCAGTGCACATGGATCCAAGATGATAATATTTGACATTAAAAATCTCTTATATTCCTTCAGAGAACACTAGTTAGGTATCTACCAGATATCTGCCAAAATCAGTAATCACATCCAGCTTATAATAGCTATTCTTCAGGATAAATTAATATTTCATTGCACAATAAAATTTGAATACATCATTTTGTTTTCACTACAGGTAAGATGTTCTTAAACACTTATAACATGAACTAATATTTTACACTACTTTGTCTATTATTGTTTAACTTCTGCATCAGTATATTCTTTCTTTATCTATGTGACTAATGAACCAAATCTGGATTCTTCTCTGATGAATCCACACACATGTCCATCTAGAGATTTTGGTTCATAGAACAATGCAGCTGAAATGGTTCACCTTAATCAAGAAGCCTACCTGCAGTATACATATTAGTTTTATCCATGTTTTTTTTTCACAACGATGATGATGTTGCATATTTTTTTTTTAGTCACTCCAGGTGTCTATCAGATAATTTAAGTCATGAATTCATGATAATATATGAATCATATATTCAAAACAAAAGCGCCAATCTACATGTAGTATTGTTTTATTATTAAGAAATGAAACTCATATATCCGCCTTGCCCAATCCAATCACTCATGATTGAGCTTAACAAGTGAAAAAATGGCTCTAGAATTCAAAACAAAACATTGAGCTACATCACATGGATAAAAAAGAACTATGACCAAAGTACTTTTGTCTTTATCATCAGCTTATTCCTGAGTGAAGAAAAGGATTGTATGGACAACCCACATCTCTACAACTGACCCTCGGAGTTCTCTCGTATCATTCCAAACAAACACAGTCATGACGTACTTGCATTCCTCATGCAAATTGTTTCATATATAGATCTACATCTTCAGCATTTCGTTCCAACTGTTATGGCATTGTCGGAGGAAACAACTGCATGGGTTAAAAAAAAAAGTCGTTCAACAAATACCTCCAATGTCAGTCCTGGTGTAAAGGTGTGCCGCAAATGGATTCTAGTTTCTATTCTATGAATGAACATTTGGCCTACAGTCATTGACAGTGTTTCGAAATGCTAACAGCGGCAAATTACTCACATACCATCCAAGTTGTAAAACTCCCACTCGCAGACTTCAAGGGTTGTGATCGATCAATAATGGTCAATAAATCGAAAAAACAATCGACTCCAGGCAGAGCACTGAACACAATCCGCGAACACAAGCTCATTAACCAGAACTAGGGATCAAGAATCTAGTAACAATTCACTAGCATGAAATGGCACTATTTTAGGGTAGTCTGTACCTACACAGAAATCGCCCCAGAAGTTGATAACACTGGATCTATAATGAGAAGGGCTCGGGTGGAGTCCTAAATATCTTTTGGGTGTCAACCGTTCCACACTGCTACTTACACGCCTTGTAAAGAGCCCGTTCCTCGTAGTGGTCCCATAAAAAATGCAGGCGTGTTCCGCGTAAGATCAGGTGAAAATAAACCTTCGCCACTGGGCCCGTGTGTGTCATACCTGGCCCACCCCGTCCTCTCTGAAAGGCGAGGTGTGTGGCAGAACCGGTTTTGCTATCTTGTTATGCCCCGCTTGCCCGATACAAAAAAAACAGGTGGGCGAAATCTTGTATGGGAATATGTGAGTAAAACAAACTAGGTCTACATGGAAGGAGTTAACGAATTTAGTCGCTCATGGTGATGAAGAATAAAGTAATAAAGCGTATTGTTCTGTTAATAAGGACAAACTGAATATTTTGGACCACCGGTGCAATGCAATGTTTTGGTACAGCGCTATGTATGATGCATTGCCTCGTACGACGAGTCTTTGGGGGTGAATGTTGTCTGCTAAGAGTCAGTTCCCACTTTGTTTTGTTTTCTTTTAATGATGAATGAATGGGGCCATTGAAGAATTAGCCCTCCTCCAAGCCTCCGCCCCAACCAACTCTCTACATCACCATTCTCCTCTCCACCCCGAATAGGTCATTTTGGACGGCGACATCGTGGACAACTATCGTTGAATAGACAATAATACATCTATATAATTTCAACTTATTTGATAGCAGTTCATCTTCCTCAGCTCCGCTTTTGCAAATTTTGATTAGGGAAGGGAGTAATAAGAGAAATTAATTCTAAACATACACGTTCATCAAAATGAATCTTTAATGTTGATACTCGCCTATCTCTTGTCTGTGTGTACGTGTGTGTCCTTCTTCTGCCACATTCTTCTACTTTCTTGTTCTTTCTTCTTTCTTTATTCCTTTTTTTCTCTCTCTCTCTCCTTATTTCTTCTGCTTTTTCTTCTGCATATTGCTCTTGCACTTCATCCTTTTCCTTTTCATTCTCTTTCTCCCTCTCTTTCTTGTTCTTCATTCTCTCCTTTATACCGTTCTTCTTTTCTTCGCCCCCCCCCCCCCAATCCATCCTTCTTATTCCTCGTTTTTCTTATTTTTTATCTTCGCTCCTCTTCCTCTTCGTTCTCTTTTTCTCCCATTTCTTCGTCTTTTTTTTTTCCCTGTCTACTTCCCCAGCCTTTGCTTTCACTATTTTTAATAGTTTCCACGAGTTTACATTATACTGACCAAGTCATTTCTTCGATTTTTAAATTATTCAAACAACTCCGTGGCCATTAGTTCCACCGCTGTAACATCCAGGATAGCACATAGAGGGTGGAACTCAAGCACACGCCTAATATTTTTTTGCGTTTTTGTAGCTGATGCTTACTCATTTGAGGCGTGGTACTTCACATCAGAGAACCTCATGACGCTCATGTGCTATCGTGCCAGGCTATCCTTTTGCTTGGCAATCAAGTCTGTTCACATGTCAAGTCTATCGAGTTTTCTTTTCAAACTCCACCCTCTAACTTTTGAATTAAACACTTGTATATCAACCCATATAATTTCACATTTCAGTCGTTCGTCAGCCCTCGAAGAAAAAGGGAACATTTTTATCAGAAGCAAGTTTGGACCGATTAGAATCGAGTGATTTGCCTTAAGAATTTAATAAAATTACAACTATATCGTTATTCTGTATGCTCTCCCCCTCTTGGTCACTAAACCTGTCGTGAAAACTTAGGCCTACATTTCACAAGATGGACTGACATGGAAACTTAACATCTAAAGGAAAAGCTGAAGGCTGATTTTTTTTTTTTTTTCTGTAAGCCTATTGCACTATTTCAATCAATATTGCATCCCCTCGAATCGTTTTAGGGAAAAAGACAGAAAGAAAGAAGGAGGGAAGAAAAATAAAAAAAAAAGAAAGAAAACGAGATCTATCAAGAAACGAGAAACACACACACACACACACACACACACATACACACACAGCCCGGAGTCACAGCGCACGCCGAAGTGACAACAGCATTTAAGCAGAACGAATGTTTCTGTCTACAATTTGCGCCACCCATCCTCCCCCCCCCCCCCCCCCGCGCCTCTCAGTGATCCAGTCTCTGGTCTGTTTCCACATACATGCACATTCTTTGTGACAATAAGAACAGAAAGTGGGGGAGAAGAGAACAAAGAGCTCTTCAGGATTTATCCTATCTACTATGTTTATGTTTAGAGCTTAGTTTTTCTTTTCTTTTCTTTTCTTTTTTTTTTTTTTCTTTTAGCAAATAACTAAGTTTGTACATATATTCATATTTTATGAAATAATATCCACACACTTTGTATTATGAAGTAAGATCCACATGCATTTATTTGTTTTTTATGAAGTAAGGTCTACATACATATATATATTGTTATGAAGTAGGCCTAAGGTATGTATTCCGAAGTAAGATTCACATTTGTTTATGTCTCTAGACTCTAGGCTATGGATGTACATGTACATGTATTATGAAGTAATGCTTCCGGACAAAATTGTCTTCACTTTTTTTATCATCCCACCTTCCATCTACCCTTCTTTCTTTCTTTATTCTGTTTTTCCGCAGCGTCTCCCCCTCCCCTCACTTCCTCGTTTGTTCACACCTTCTCATGCCACTGAGAGGACCTTGGCCAATGTTTAGGTCTCATTATACGGATATATAGTATTCAAAGAAAGAGGTGGGAAAGCTGTGCTTATTTGAACAACGAACATTCTTGACAGAATCTGGTCCATTCAAGGAACGCAAACTTGTCAAAGAGGATTTCGGATCAGCTCGGGAGAAGGGTGGTGGAGCAACGCCGAGAGACACAGGGGACACAGCTCAACATGATTTTTCTCTGAGCTCAAATGATAGTCGATTATGTCCCTTATTTCTCGCTCGCGCCGCCACCGTCATTTTCATCGTTCTCATCAACATCTTATAATATATACTCACGAATCGCACAGCGATGTTCTTTCTTCTACTTTTGTCCTCTTCTTTCTACTTTTATGTCTCATTCGGACTCGGGACCTGAAGTTCCGGGTTCGAATCCTGACAGGTCCCGACATTTTGTCCTTGGGAAAGACAATTTACACACATTTCCTGAC
>JBCEWB010803796.1:0-16352 GCA_039654565.1 Peronia peronii | reverse complement strand
TTGCTTGTCGCTTTTCTGTCTACCTACTGTTCTCTCTCTCCCTCGCTCTCCCCCTCCCCCCCCCCCCCACTCCCTTATTCTCTATTTAGCTAATGTGAAAACAGAAATCAAATGGTAATTTCCATGTAATTTACCCACTCATATCAGTCTTTGGAGATCTACATTGTTGGCATGCGCTGATTATTTAGTGCACAATTACTTTATGATCAGGCTTGAGAAATCTCAATGATGATTAGATCTTTTTTTTTTTAAAGTGGTCTATTATGATTGGAAATAGTAATGCCACGATATATGTCACACAGAAATACATTCATGCATTCCTAGCATTCCCACCTCTGTTACATTAATTCTAAACATTTTTTTCTTATTTTTTACTTTATTTTGTTATTATTTCCTTTTTTTTTTAAACCATTGACATCGGCACAAATGCAAACCAACCGCTAGAAATGTAACAACTGATACCGCTACTTTACTTTCTACCTACTACTGACCAGTGTGTGTGCATCTAGCGTGAGCTAGTTGCACAAATATAACAGGCCCACTGGAAGCAGCAGCTGATTGAGAGGCATGGTCATGCATGGCCAGTTGCTCATGATCAGCTATTGTTATGCGGCTTTGCGTAACAAATCACAGTTTGTAGACACTACGTTCAACTTAGGTGCGGGTAAGTGTAGGCTGGCTTCATGAATACCGTACTAAATGTTATCTTACACCAAGTTGTAGGTAAGGGTATCTTAGCCTACACCAATGCGTAGCTCCCTTGGATTTATGACAACTTCATGAATTCGGCCCATGGTGCCTAATTGCAGTATGTTATGTTCAGGAGTTTTCAAGTCTTTAGAGCTGTTAGATGTTCTGTGTCCTCAAAAGGACAATCCATTTATAATTGATGAGATACAAAATATATATATGAGTCATCCTCAAAAGGTCAACCATAAGATTGTCAAATGTAGGGCAATTTTATGATAGCCTTAAATAGATCTGCAAACACACTAAATCAGTACCTTAAGATACTAGATCTATTATCTTAAAAGGAAAAGATAGTTCAACCCATGGTTATTTCTGTAGATAGCCTTGAAATGTAGGTGTCTCATATTTCTTAGATGTAATGATGACACAAGAAAGAGTAATTTTCTTATGATTTTTGACTACTTTAAGTTGAAATAACAGTTGACATAATTTAGTAAAAAGAAAATTAGGTGATCTGAATGTAACTTGTGCCACGAAGTTATTCTAGGATCATATTATAAGATTTTCATTTTCATCCTTGTTACGTCTAAGAAAGATATATTTCATAAGTTTGTGTTAACATGCATTTTGCTCAGAAATATTATTCAGAATTACTTACAAACATTGCATCAATGTTGCAAAAGTAATTTAAGGCTTAAAGTGAGATGAAAGCAGAAGGAAGTCACAAAGCAATTAAATATATTAAATTTCTTAGATATAACAATGACCAAAAAAAAAATATGAATTAAAGGAATATTATCCCCACAAACAGTGCCAAGCACTAAAATTTTACTATGACATACAGAATGTCTGCCATATAGTGTGGGCCTCTGAATATGGAATCATTCCTTTGGCTGTATAAGATCAAGGTCTAGTAATTTATAAGATGTGCTTTGTCAATATAATGACAAAAAGTGAATATTAAAAGACCATGGCTAGCCGGACTTAAGCCCATATAGTCTTGAAGTCTAGCCGGACTTAGTCAGTCTATGTCATTGTCATGTAGCCGTGAAGTTCTGTATCCGTATCATATTCCTTTGGGAGGGGGCGAGAGGCATGTGCGTGCAGTTTAAACACTTTTAGCTAAAAATATGCGAATCAGTAAATAATGGTTGAGTGTTATCATCAAGCTTGATGATCTTTTTTTTTCTTAATATTTGAAATACTGAATGAAGTCTAGATCTAGATCCAGATCGCTCCATTCTACATGATAGTACATCCTCTTCATTCAGCTATACCCTGAAAAAAAAACACACAGAAAAATACAAACATTCTGTCAAGAAGACACAAACACACATATGTTACAAAGAACAGAAAAGAAAGTATACAGATCTACAGATGTGAGCACATTGGAGTTGGAGATGAACCCTTCACTCTCAATGAATGATGAACACAAGATCTAGCAAAAACATCTCCTTCAATTAATCGCTTAAAATTGTACATATGTAAACAAAAAAACTATGTCAAATACACACACATTAAATTTGTATTATTTTTAAAAAAAAAAAAAATTGGCATGGCTGAGGTTTGAAGCCAGGTTCATCGGAATAAGTCTGGTCACTTATCCATTTGGCCAAGGACGACTGCTAGCTCTTGGTAAAAATTAACATTATAATACTATAATCCAAAGCGACAGGTGTTGTCAATATGCCCAGCTAGCCATTTCAATATTGAAAATACTAACTCATTGAAAAATCTACCAGCTATAAACATTGTCATGTAGTATTAATGTCTCCCCCATCACCCTACTATATTTAGGAACATTAATCTGAAATGTTTAGCCATAAATTATTTATGATTGCATTCTTACCATCAAAAGCAGTGTTCAGTTGTACAAGATAAGAGACTATTATACACAAAAGCATGTAGATCTAATGTAATTGAGTGATGCCAGGGCAGATAACTTACAAATGAGACCATCTGAAACAATTGCCAACTGAATTATGCCCGAAAATAAATATTGTGATGTGATAGAAGTCCTTCCTAAAGGTTCAATTATAGTTTACTTAGACGTAATGTTGACGAAAATTTTCACTCCTTAGACATGACAAATGATGAAGCACACTACTTCATTATAGCTGCAGAACAAAAATCTAAATAAAAACAGACCTAGATCTCCATCAAAACCAAAACCACACTCAATGTTCGCAATTTTCAGACAATTTTCATAGTCTTAGATGTAACATATATCAAAGTGATTACGAAAATATAACTCGACCTGCTAGCACCTTGTTTCACTTTGCCAATCGTCTAATAACTACAAAAATAGTTCCCGGAGTCATTTCTGGTAAATTAAAAAGTTGACCAGGAAAAAAAATTAAAACTTGGATACCCACTGGGCTGTTTGTAACAGATGACAAAAATTCATATTCTTGGAAACTGGTCCAGTTGTTTAGCTTGTTGGATTGTTTTTTTCACTGCTTTTCTCTGTATTTAAGAATCCACAGTTATCAGACCCACACCTATAATATCTCATAGCCAGAAAATGGTTTCTTGTATAAAAATTTATCACTGTGAGGATGACGGAAAAAGTTTAGCTAAGAACACAAAAATGATGACCTTCAAACGCTAAACCCAGAGGGCATTGAGGAAAATGATATTTCACATTGAAAGTAGAAGCGTTGGGCTATTATCTAATGTAGCAAGCCAGGATCTTGTGTCAATGATTTTGCCATTGCAAGAGTATCAAGAGAAGCCCATAGAAGAAGTGACAATCTGAGGTTAAGGTTTTAGGCACATTTAGGATTTTGGACCTTTGTCAATTCATGTCTACCCAAGTAATCTTTATAGATTTGTTTATTCTGCCTCTTGTTTTCAATTATATTTAAGACATACAAGCAATAAAAAAATGAAACTTTAGTGTTTTTCTTTCTTTTTGTGAACCTGAAGTGAGGGTAGTGCAGTTATGGTCAACTCTTTGAGAATGGCTCATATATATGGAAACATATTCACATTACATGCATTCTCAGCATTAGAACAAGGCAGATGAAGGAAACATTGCCTCAGCTTGATAGGCGTATCGTTGATGGCAAAAATGAATTTCTGTAACGCTCACGATTAGTTTTTAATGGAACAAATGCCGAGCTTAGCACAGCATAGCAAGATTAGACCCTAGTCGTCAAGCATAGGTAGGAATATTAAATATCTAAAAGGAAGCTCAGTTTGTCATGTATGTCCTCCTTCAGATTGAACGTGCTAGGCACATTGATGTCCAGGAAATTTCTTCACAGAGAGATCAGGTAAATATAACTTCATTTGTCAGATTTTCTTCTTGACAGTGTGCCCTTAAATACATATATTCAAGAGTGAAAGGAAGCTTTGCATGGTGGAACAGCACTCCATAGGGTATCCATTTCTTACACAGTTTTGACATAGTATCTCAATGTTTCAATCCACAGAGAGAAAACAGAACAGGAATATTACTGTGAATGAAAAAAGAAGGCTAATAGGATGAAATGATAACATTGTAGCTTTTATTCTTCAGCATGAGAGGCTAGTTAGGAATGTCTGACATATTGCATACAGAAAATCAAGGTCAGCATAAGAACAAGGCAGTCTTAAGAAAAAAAACTGCTGTAGCTTAAAAGGCATGTTATCATCAGGTTTAAGCATTGGTTTACTTAATTGTTGTATTGTTGTGGTATTTTTCAGGGAAAAGGGTGGTGCTTATGGCAGTGGTGCTATGCTGTCTTCAGGAATATTCAGTTTCTTTTCTTACAGGTAAAACTGGTTGAATTCTTCACTACAAAGGAGTTTTTCAACAAGTAGTGGAGACTGAAACCTTTATTGATGTCCTGCAAGGAAATTTGTTATTGTCCGATGCTAAATATATCACATTCACAAAATTGTTGTATTAGTATCACTTTCAGTAAGTGCATTTTGAAAAATGACACCGCTGCAAAACTCTCCATTTGCACATATTATTGTGCAATTTATGTGAATTTTATGTTTCAGTCAAGGGATAAAGGAGATACATTTTTCTGATATTAAAAGATGAATATTTTAGGGGAAAAAAACATAGTTTTGTTTCAAACTTTAGTACAAAAACATCAGATTTGACTGTTTCTCATTTGGCTTTTCCCTTATTCTAAGGTTCATGCTATTTTCTATTGTAGTGACTATATCTTTTTATTTTGCATGTCATTCTTGTTTCAGAGACCCTCACAGCCTGCAGACATTGGATGTGTTCAAGCGATGTATTGAGTGGGCCTGTAAGGGCGAATTCAGTCGAGAGGATGTCGACGAGGCCAAATTGGGAGTGTTTCAGAAGGTAATAATAATCATATATATTAAGTTGTTGAGAAAATGCCATTGAAATTTAACACTGTAAAACTATTTGCCCAAGGCATTGTTGTTCAACGTCCTATCACGGCCATTTGCTGTCTGCATATGGAGCATTTGAGTAGTTTTTTGCTAAAGCGCAGAACCTTTTTTTTACAAATTTAGTTGTCATGATATTGTGCTAAAAATCATCATGTGGGTATCTGTTGGTGTGGTACGTGACATGGTAGAAAGAATACTTCAGTTGTCATGGTGAGTTCTGTGAAATTGTCCCCATGCGTGTTACACCCAATTCTTTTCTTTGCTATTCGCATATAGCCACGGCTTCACCCATACATGCGCAGTGTTCTGTTTTTTTGTTCATCATTTGTAGTCACAGCTACTTCAAACCAAAGCACATCTCTATTAGTCAAAATAATTTGAAATTAACAGTGGGCATAGAGAATGGGCTATTTTTACATATTCCATGATTAAACAGGCTTGCTCAATTTTTTTTTTTTCGACTCAATATATAGTGTCACATTACAATAATACTGGAAGTATTAAATTGCAGGTGAATCTCTGACGATATATGGTACATTGATAATATTTGAAGTAATGAATGGCTGTAAATCTCTTAGCTCAGATCCTTTTCAGCCACGATCCCAACCTGATTATCTTGTTTGATATCCAATTATATGCCTATCCCTGAAATGATCTGTTAAGGCAGATGGAGACAAGCATGTAGATAACTATAATTGTTTGCATGTTTTCACCTCAGATGGACAAGCCTGTGCCTCCAGGCAGTCGAGGCCAGTTACGATTCATTTTTGACATCTCTGATGCCATGAGACAGAAGAATAGAGACAGACTGTTCCAGGTTCAGGCTGAGGATCTTAAACGTGTAGCAAATACGTAAGTTGATCTATAATTTGCTTACCATGGACTAAATATCCACTTACTTAGGCATGCAGTCATTTTTCTTAACTGTTGACTCCTGCTGTACAATTTACCAGAGAACACTCAATCTTTGTCAAATGTATATATACTCAATTTCAAAATTCTGCCCTCGATAAATTTTGGAAATTTCTTTTTAGCAAATTATGCTCAGGATCTTTGGTGAGACATTTATGAACTGAGCTACTTACTGAATTCAACAGGCTTGAAGTTAAAAAAAGATGAAACACTTTGAATGTAGAGGTGAAGTCTGAGTAGCTAGTGATTTGATTGATTTGTACTGAATATCACTAGTCCCGATATATACAATCACATAAGTCGAGTCAACTCAGATCGAACTTGGATTTTTCGAGTTTCTGATAATTTGAATAAAAACGAGACAATCGATTGTTTTTTTCTTCTTTGTACCTATTAAATGCCTTTGCATAACTAGAAGCCATTATTGCAAAATTCCTTTTACACAAACCAGTCAGTGCTGCCACAAAGGTAACTAAAAATCGGCCTATGTCCCTCCATGTGCTTTCCACCAGTGCTGAAGCCAGTGATTTAAAAACAAAGGAGACAGTGCCGTGGATGGGGCAAGAGGGATTAGACAATGAATTTACAAATATTGAGTGTGCCTCATGCCGCGTGCGGTGTAGGTAGACCTATGTGTTCAGCGGGGGTTGGGGAGGGGGCGTGAACAGCATGCAAGACCAGCACTGCTGAGCAGTCGATCAATAGCCAAGTATCCCAACAGAGCCTACAATACAGGTATACACGTACATGTGCTATACATGTACATGTATTACTAAGTGTGTCGGCAACATAACAATAGGGCATTACGCCTGTGTTATGATGTTCACTGCCTTGGTTCTAGCACCATGACAGAATAGACCAGATTCTACATGGTGCTAGTTTTTTTACGCTTGCGGTTGACTCGCTTTATATAGACAACCTCACAGATTATAATCTCTACCTGTTTTCAGAGTTGAAACTTTATTTATAGTCCTTTTCAGAGTTAAAACTTTATTCATAGCCCTTTTCAGAGTTAAAACTTAGTCAACAGCCTATTCAGGACTAAAACTCCATTACCAGTTCTTTTCAGGGCTGAAACCTATTCATCAACAGTTCTTTTCACATGTACACAGTCTTTTCCAGGACTAAACTCTATAACTCACTGAAGACTGAGCTTGTTTTGGGTTTGGATTCACTGAAGACTGGCATTTTTAGAGGAAATTCAAAACTTAATAAACTCTCTTTTCATAGTCCCACATCAACCATTTAACACATATCACAGTACTAAACGAACACAGTCTGATACAGAAAACAGAAATGGATTATGTCACATAGTTATTTTTTAAATTAATGATTTTTTTAAAAATTAGTCAGATTTCGGGTTTCCTGAGAATTTCTGGAAAATTTTGGAAAATGTAGATCTAGCTGAGTTGTCAAATAGGCATACAGCATTGGTTTCTACATCTCTGCTTGCTGTGCGGAAAAGAAGTTTCTCTAGATGTAGAAGCACTAGATATAGACAAGGAAGATGCTGGTGCTTTGCCGTTACCTTTCTTGGTACTACGCCCAGGATTACAAGATCTAGATCTAGATCTAGACTTGGGAATTGTTAGACCACCTGTACTGTAAAACTCTCGCTGGATCTACAGATTCATAATTTCGGTCTCCTGCATCTGACAGGTCAGGGTCAGAATTAACAGAGTCATTGAATAATATGAAAACTTTCCACTTTCCTTGCCTTTCCCTGCTCGCCATTATGTTTATTAGATCAACTCGACTGTTGTTTTCCTTCCCTACTTTCACTTTGAAGTGACTTTCCCTGTTCTTCAAAAACTCAAAAAGTTACTGACTAACTTCTGCCAAACTTGGTGTGAAACAAAACAAATGGTGACTGTACAGTAAGAGACGTTTCCTGGAGCATTTACGGGAAATGGGTCGGTGTGAAAAAAAACATAAAGTCAATCCCGCATAAGATGCGGGAAACGTCTCGATTGACCTCCAGACCGTCCCCCATATGTCGCAGGAAATGTCGTCAGTGAGATAACATACTTTTAAGGCTGCCCTTAATAGGGCTAACAATCCAATTAAATGAGCGGGCTTGAATTTAAGATAACAGGAAAATTTGGAAGCCATAGCATGATTTCTTTATAAGGGGAAATAATCCTGTAATAAAATAGTTGAATAATTAATCATTCAATATTGCTTCTCTTATTGAAATTGGAAATTGAACTCTCTTTACTCCACCCATTAGGGTGGTTCCAGCAAATTCGAATTAAGCGGGCTCAACTGTACTTAGTATTTTCATCTGTAATATGTGAGACCATGAGATGAAGGGATAATTAACTCCTTAAGTCATTCTCTACAGAACCCTTTTCCACGTTTTGACGCAACTCCAAAGACCGCCCAGAAGAAAAATTATAGTGAGGATAGAGAGAGGGGGCTCTAGGCCAGAGAATTAGTGCAAACCATAAAGTGTTATACATCAATGGAAAGGAAATTGAACATACAATGTGAACAAGTGTACATGATTAGTCTGCAAGTTGTTGTTATTGAAAAAAATGAGGTTGAAAGTTTGATTAAAAAAAAAAAAAAAAAAAGAACAAATCATTGTACATGTATTACTTTTCCAACTCACCCTCAGCTGAGTGCAGAATATGAAAACTGACTACTTCATAGACATCTTTATATAAAGGTAATTCAATTACAAATAAGCACACAAATTTTCCCATTGACAGCACCAATCATTTTTTTTTTAAAACAATTTTTTTGAGAACGATACCCAACACAACCATAATCCATGAAATCTTAATAGAAAAATGAAATGTTTCTCCTTCTGTCACTTCCTCCCTTTCACTTGGTGGAGCCTGAGCCTTGGTTCTATGCCTAGGGGTTGAAGTGGAAGTTCAAGTAGAGCTACAACTAGCTTTATTCCTATCTGTTATTCCAGTTGAGGTGCTCAGTTGATTTATGTCAACTGACTCAACTGACTCACCATCATTGTCACTAGATCTAGATCAACCCTGCTCACTCCTCATCCAGCATGTACGTAACATGCCTCTCAAAACTTATTATTGATCCCCTCATGTTCATCAAAATCTTCGTCTTCTGGAACAATTCATGAATCTAGCAGTTGAGATGCCCTTTCTGCAGCAGATCATGCTGGGGAGACGATCAGATTTACATTTTGAAGCAATGGCAATGCTCGAATCACAACAGACACACGATCAAACTTCATATTCACCTCCTGTGGCGCTTTTATGGACATCTAAATATAGAAACTTTACATCAAGTTCCACTTCTGAACTGGAAACAAACTTATTTGAGATGCGACGATGAAATTAGGCTCTCATCAAATTTTGAGTATATGGAGTTATTGGTACCAATGCTAAGCTCATTCATTTGCCTTTCTGTGTGTGAAAAAATTCTTGTTCTACCTTAAAGGGGTAGTGCAACATCATTTTGTTGTGTCAAGTTTCATTTTGTTTTTGCCTCAGATGAAATGTTACGGTTATTGTGAACCCATTGACATACAAATTAGAAGCCAATGGCTTCTTAAATTTGAGATTTTAACAATTAAAGAGACACGATCATTCGGACCGCTCAGTTTTCCGTAACTGACCGTAAACCGGGCATGACCTCATCTGTTTCCAGAAGGCACACTAATGGGACGCTTGGGTGGGCCTAATCAGTATGTAAACAATGGTGTTTTGTGTGGGTGAGAACTAACTGATGGTCACAGGATAGTCAGGCGTATTTAGGGGCTCCTCGTTGCTCTGTGATATTTCTCACCATGTCACTTGAACTTCGGGTTTATCGCACCAGTTTGAAATTATCTCCATAGTAAGTATGCGCAGTTCTATAGACACTCCTTCAAAAGGTAAAGGAAAGTTTGCCTAACAGAACAGTGAGAAATTCCATGCCCAAAGATGAAATCCTCTTGAACAGAAGAGAAGAACAGAAATCAAGGGCCACATGGCCCACTCAAATCCTCTCAAGTGCTCCGAAACTACATTCAAAAGAAAAGATGATCAAGAGAAGAATATCAAATGGATGTAGTCTCTTTGTTTATACCATACTGAATAATAATGCAGACTCCCCTGACCACTTGACCCATTCAACAAATTAGGCACTGACCAGCTTGAGATAACCTCTACCAGGAGGTTGAAAGACGTATAGAACGTAACTGACCTGCGACCAAGCTATTGAGAGCAGAAGTGAGCTATAATTGCTATGAATGAAAGCCGAAGTGGCCTAAATGTCTATATATCAGATAACTTTCTTTTGCTCTCACTGTATACTACCATTAGATCATTTGTATATATTTCTTGGTAGTCACTGCTGCCCCGTCAACATCAGCTGGTCTGATCTAAAAATAATAATTTAAGTCCATGTGGTTAAGGGGATGATAGCATGCATTTTACACCAAGATTCTATAGCAAGAATGTAAATGCACCCCTGTGTGAAGTGATTTGGTCCAAGCAATTATATCTGTAATGGAAATAGTCTGAGTGACGAGTGGTGATAAAATTGACACCCATAATATGAAATTGATGTCTTTGTGAGTACAACCCTTTCTCCTACCATCGGCTCATTGCAAATATCATATGTGAAGAAAGGATAGAGTTAGGGAGGGATTAAAGGGAGACATTGGTCAGTAGGGTGGTCTGATGTGGGCCTGCACTGTGTCACTCCGAAATTGATAGGGCTTTACTAGTCCGCCGCAAGACGCGCAGCCTCATAGTACAGAGATGCGCTGAATCATATGAAGTCACACATGACGTTAATAGCGTGGAGAGCTGGCGAAAGAAAACAGAACCGCGAGCTGTGTTATTTTGCAAAATACACCCATTAACGATGATGTTTTCGCAAAAATAGCACCACTAACATGTTTTTGGCTACTAGAAGTTTGCAACAAATAGCATAGGTTGTCCGTGACGTTGCACTACACCTTTAAAGGGAATCGAGCTATTGGCAATTAAAGACAATGGGGGTGACCTGTTGCTGCCACTGAATTTAGTGAATAAATGGCCGATCACTTTTGTAAATCCTTATTAATCTTTGTGAGCCCATGCTATTGTATTACAATTTTTGGGCTTTTACTCAATCTGTTTCAGCAAATTTAACTCTGAAATGTATTTTTACATTGATATAGAAGGGTTCTGTCAAGGAAAAAAATTGCCTTAGAAATTCGTTCACTGTTGAAACCACGTAATTTCTACGGTCGCCTTAGTTTGACGAGGGCCTGATTTCATTGTGCCACATCTCATTTTATATTGTTGGATATGTTGGATTGGAATTGTTCTGTAGTTTTATTAATCAAGTGCTATCTGCCGCAGTGTGCAGTCAATTGCCATAGCATGGAAGATTATTGGCCACACAGTGCGCCGACTGCAGGGAATGAGTTAAGAGCCTTTTTCTTTTAGCCTCTCAAATGTCATTGCCACCAGTTAGAAACTTGTTCATAGTGCACAATATTCTGGGGGTCCAGCCACTTGTTCCACAAGATGTAGGACTCTGTACATTTCAGTTCTGTCATTTCCATTTCCAGATAACTACAGGAAATGAACATGCATGATTTGTTTCTAGCAGCAGAGGATTAATGACTAAAAATATGTAGGATGTACTCTATTTTAACCAGTTCACGATGACACTCCAACATGCTCACCAAAATATTTGGTCCTGGCTGTTGTTAAAAAAAGATTACATTTCTCATAACTGCTGTGTCCTTATTTATTCATTAGCCTCAAACTCCATTTTAAGTCAGCATTGTCACCTTGACTGAATTTTCCTCTTTGTGAGATTGAGCTATATAGAGAATAGATTATTGTGTCTTAAGTAATTGCCTGTGATTGTCTTCATTTATCTCCAGGTATCTGAATGGGGATGCCGTTCCTAGAGGCACAGCATTCCTGGGACCTGCCAACTCCACTGTGCAGGCAGATGAATCATGGAGCATTGTCAGGGAGCAGGAGCCACAGTCTGTAGAGGACAAACAGTAGACTGGAGATACAACTAAGCAAAATTTATGCCTCAGAATCTAATTCTATATGTCATTGTAACCTTACCACTACAATACTACAACTGATGGGCACCATTCTCAGGTGGCAACTGTTGTCATAAAATACTTTTGAACATGGGATGTGTGAGTGTTCATGTGATAATAACCTTTTGCTATTTCTGAATTCATGATCTAATAAATAGTAATATGGTCTGTAGATGATAATGCTGCCATAACTGGTTTTGAAACATGATATGTTAATATTGATAGGACAACAGTGTCATTATCCTCAGTCAACCAAGTTGATATGGACCAAATTATCCCAGCCATGACCATGGTTATATCCTCAGACTGGCTGTGCTTGATTTGAGATGCTGACATACTAGTGGTATCTTTCCAGTTTCAATACTGTCTTAATTTAGCACATTTGATCCCCTCTAACAGTTTGGAGTTGATCATCATTTGTACTATGAAATTATTAACATTGAATTTCAATAGCTGTCTAATATTATAAGATGAGTTTCCCAGATGTCATCTGAAGTCTGTAGGTGCTACCTATCCTAATCCTGTTGTAGAAATTACCTTTATCTGCTGTGCTTAGCTCTCATATGGCAAGACCCAATATCAGTGATCAGAATTCTCCACAAAAAAGGAGGTGCTTTACTTAAACATTCAAAGGTAAATTGTTTGAAAAAAGAGTTTCTAAATAGTTTGGATTTGTTTCTGATGAGGTAGTTTGTTCACACAGATTAGAAATCAGAATTGAGTGATGGAATTTTTCTCACATGGATTTTCTATTATATTATTGGTGTTTTGATAAGGAAATATTCATATGAGATATAGGAACTAGATGTTTATCAACAATACTTCCAGGATGACCCACCATGGAACAGAGATGTGTGGATCAGACCCTTGGATGCTCTGGACTGTGTGTCATAATGGACATTTTTTGTATACCATTAAACTACATGCTTCATACAATTGTGTTAAATCAGTAGTGATCTAATATTGTATAATGTATTATGAATGTTCATAAAAACTGTCCACTTAAATTTTCTATTTTCTATCACTGAGCGACTTTTGTCAGGTCTTTCCGGTTATTTTTACCAATTTATAATGAATCATGATATAAGTGTGCAAGTGAAACACAATTGTCAAGTAATATAGTTAGTACTTCAAGTTTTGTTTTTATTATCAAGAAGACAGTAGACATAGAATTCATTTAGTGTTCTTGTATATGCTTTATGACACCTACGTATATTAAATCAAAAGATGTGACATTAAATGAAAGGAGTAAAAATGGACTTCATTTTAGTATAAGCTATTTCAGTTTTTGCTCACCATAGAGCCCATAAATAGGCTGTACAGACCTATTCAGGTTAAGAAAGAAAAGGGGCTACTTTCATGCCATTTTCCTTTGCTTTTTTTTTTTTTCCTTCAGTTCTACTCATTAGTGCATATTACATCCAATTACCTATATGAATGTATTTGTAAGAGAGCTGCATGAAAGTAAAATTCATAAACCACATTGTGAACTTTGCATAAGGAGAGATAGTCATCTTGATAGATGACTCTATTGGTGATTGTTTTTAGCCAATTTGTGTCCACTGGAGATGTCAATTCAAAGTTTGGAAGTATCACTGATAATCACCCTTTGACCTATGTCATAATTCATGTCCTCATTATATTTGGTACAAATATATTCATCATGAGCATTGATTGTGTTCTACAGTCATTTATGGTCAAGATCAAAGTGTAAATTTATACATGCATATATTTTTTCTTACATACTTTTAAGTGTTAAGGATGAAATTTTATTTCATTGGAGTTGTTCTAAATCATGCATTAGTCTTAAGAGTTATGGAGATTACTTCACTTTCTATGAGGAGTCAAAAAGGGAGGAAAGAACTGATTCCCTTGTTTTGCTGGAGAACATGAAGGTTGTAGTGTAAACATTTCATACAGTATAAGTTAGTGTTGTGCAGCTCCAGGGCTGCCAATCTTTACAGATTAATCATATCACTACCATTTTTTGGTTTAATTATGACATTAGGGTTGTAGTTGCAAATGTAACAATTTTCCTATGATTTGTGTCAAAAGGAACAAAATCGATTGTTTTTATAAATCGACTAGACATAGACAGGCCATGAACATCAAAAATGCTGGTAAACCTGCATGCAAAACTTGTTGATAAGAAGTATTCCTAACATATTTTTATGTATAAAGTATACATTTTATATATGTGTATATTTGCATCCATAGGAAATCACCCATTGATTACTTATTTATATCTCAAATTGCTAATTTTCCACTTAGTTATCACTAAAAAGTCTTGTGAGGGTTTGGCAGCCCTGCAGCTCATTAATGCATCAACACCCACCAAACCAGGCAAGAAAGATGGAATAATCCCTATATCTGAACTGAAAAGAGATAAAGTTGTGTGCCATTGGTCATAGTAGGGCCTACCACTTGAGCAGTTACCATGTGACCAAACTACTGTAGGAAGCTGAGATTTATAACAAGTTCATTGATAAATTGAACAAGCGAATGTGATGGTGTAAAAGTGACCAAGGACAAATCCGTGCATTGAAGCTGATCTGAAAGTGTGCAAAAGTACTAGGCCTATATAAGGCATAGTGTGATGACAGTTATTTGTAAAACTGTGTAAATTCTCCCCAGATATAATGAAAAGTGCATTTCTGCAATATATCCAGATGAGATCTGTCAGTTTCTTGACTTGAAATGGAGTGAGAGATTTTTAACTGAATTTGTCACATATTTATTTTATTTCTACTTAGGCAGATTTGCCTTCACACATTGAAAAAACATGCAGGTTTACTGATCAAAAAAAAAAATTGTTGAATTTGTAAAGATAATAAAGACTTTATTAATAAAGTATTAGGCTTTTGAACATCTTAGCCCAGTTTCTTGAAAGTCAATAAATTTCCTGTTCTTGGTTCATTCAACAACATTTAAATGATATGGACCATTCCGATGCCAGATATGAATTTCAATTATGAATCAAATATGAACTTTTTTTTACCTTGCAATGCAGTGGAAAAGAATGACTCAACTTTTTGTTTCATCATATATTTTGTGAATGTATTATTTCTGTAGTTACTAACCTGAGTGATTATGTATGCTGAAATGCTAATCTGTATGTTTGATATGTTTGTATGTTATGGATATTATGAAGACAACATATGTATATATCAAGTTTGTAATTCCACTTGAAAAGAATAAAGTTCAGATGTTAGTAAAGTGTATTTGTGTTGTAAGTCAATTGTAATGTAACTGATTATGGTTTTCTGATTCTTTTGCTTTTTTTTTTACATTCTTTCTCTCCTTATGTCTTATTTGCATAAGTCATGTGGTACCCCACTTTCTCTCATATTTTCTTTCTCACTCTTTCTCACACTGACCATCTCTCCTTCTCTTTGTCTGTCTGTCTATCCATCTGTCTGTTTGTCAGCCTGTTTGACCATCTGTTCATTTAGTTGTTGGCCTATCTTTTTCTTCTTGTTGTTTTTTCTTTCCATTTCTTCATCCTTGTATTACTTGATATGACTTGTGGTACATCATGGATGTCTGACCAATTCTCTCCATAATGCATCCTCACAGCTGTGGCTGAGCATCTTGTGTCGGCATAATTTCAGGTGTGGGCAGTGGTATTCCACTGCCTTTACGTGAGGCAAAGCCACGTAACAATTGAGAGGTCAATTAGAATGAATCATTGATCTTAGTTGATTGTCCATAATTTGTTGTAGTTGGGGCTCTGGTTCTGAATTGTAAGAGAGAAAGGTGATGAGCATTGAACACAATCATGTTTACAGCAAACTGAAATTGAAAATCTTTCAATTACTAACCACTTTCTCTCTCTCTCTCTCTCACTTTCTCAGTTTAGCGGCAATCTCCCAGTTTCATTTAATTATTTATTTAATGCCATTCTCTCTTTTTCTTTCCCCCACCCCCCAACTTTCTCTCTCTCTTTCTCATAGAGTTAGCATAATAATTTCATTCATAATAATATACAGTCTGACTATTTTACTCTCTTTCTTTCTCTATCATTCTCTCTATTCTGCATGTTTGAGGTTATTGTATAAAGTGACAAAATTAAACAGGAAATTATTGCTTATATATATTATATATATTACATTTCATGAGTCAAATAAAGGTGACAAGAAAATTATGCACAATGAAAATGGCTGTGTATCAATGCACATCTTCATGACCAGCCACCAAAATCCTACCATCTTCTCTCTTTTTATCTATTTCTCTGTCTGTCTGTCCATCCATCTATCCATCCATCCATCCATCCATCCATCCATCCATCCATTTATCTATCTATCTGTCTATCTATCTATCTATCTATCTATCTATCTATCTATCTATCTATCTATCTATCTATCTA